>PVJC01000471.1:0-124310 GCA_004026665.1 Murina feae
GGGCTGAGGGACTCCCTTCACCCCGAGTGCACAAATTTTTGTGCACCGGGCCCCTAGTGTGTTATAATAATGCAAAGAATATCAAAACATGGGGAAATGGCAGAATTCACCTAAAATCGTGGAAGAGCGTAATTGCTCTTCTTGTATACCCCTTCAGCTCACCTGTACACCTACTGAGTGCTTCTCTTCACTGATGCCTATGGAATCAGTACCCTTTCTCACAGCTGACGGATGGGGATCCCCTTCCGTTTTATAAATGTGTTTCCTTTCCTTATTTTAAGTATTATGACTCCGTGAGACAAAGGGAGATGAAAGTATGGGTGCTGGAGTCAGAAGAGGATCCAGACCTCAGGCCTGCCCCTTCCCAGCGCTGCGTGTGTGGGAAAGGTAATTTCCCAAAGCCTCGATTTCCATATTTGTAACATAAATATGAAAACACCACATTGCCCCCCACTAATGCGAGAATTCATTGAGAAAATATATTCATAGAGAAACTAGCATCCGTAGGAGGTTACTAAATACCTCCTTTCCCTTGGAGATCTATTTAAATGCGAATATTGTGTTTTATATGTTTGCAGTGTTTAAAGGCAAATATTGTTCTTGTGGCCTCGTGAATATCTCGTCAAATATGCTTGGGAGTGTTCTGGTGACTAAAAACGCTTCAACAGTTACAACCAGGTCAAGTGCTAAGGATGTAACGATAAACAAGACCACGTTCTTGCCAGCTGGAGCTTCCCTTCTAGCTGGGGAAGACAGCAGGTAATTAACATGTATGTCAATGACTCACAGACAGAGATTTTTATAGAAAAATAAGATAGTCCTAGATGCTTACTCTGCATCATTTTTAAATGGAGATTTCCCCCCCCCCATTGATTGATTGACGACGTTAGCTGGCGATGAGGGCATGCGAATGAAACCCCAGAGTCCAAGGTGTCAGGCTCTAAAGAGATTATAGCGAGGAGGCGGATTTTGAGCTGAGAAGGATCACGTGTGGACATCTAAGAAAATGCATTCTATAAACTGTGACACCTCAGAAAACGAAGTCAGCTGGCTTTCCTAGGCCAGCAAATTGCTGGTGACCCTAGAGGCTTGTGCGAGGCCACAATTTAATTGCACAAGCTTCGAGAGATTTGCAGCCCTTTATCCCATTAATTCAGCCTGCAGCTTTGTTCTCCTGGCCTTTCGAATATGCAGTTCTCATTGATTTCTGTGGGAGTTACAGGCTCAGGGAGGGAAGGGTTGTGCCCATGATCTGTTCACAGCGCAGCATCACTGAAGGTAAGGGTTTCCCGTGTTCACAGGCACATTACTGAGTGCGCTCCCTTTCGCTTGCTGGTCCGAAGGCTCTCCCGTTTGAGTGGCCCGTTTTAAAGGGCAGTCTCCTTCCCTAAAATCTCAGTGTCATACTCACTGAGATACACACACCAGTAATTGGATTGTGACTGCCGGGAGGCGATGACCTCACAGTTCCATCTCCATTTTCCTGCTGAATTGTTTCAGATGTAACTCTCGCCACATCATAATTACCAGCCCCTGATATCATTGTAAATCCTGAGAATGCCAGTGGGGCTCTGACCAGTGTTATACACGGCCAGTAAGATCAATCTACCGCGACCCTCAGAGACCTTTTGTTTGAAATAGTCTCTCTCCATCTGTCACGTACCAGCATAGTGCAAAGGTTGTAAGGATGGCATTTAAAGCCGCTGCATTTGCAGACAGTGAGCATGGCACTGTGATTTCGGCTCTGCCTCGCGTATGGGCCGTGTGTTATAGCATTTGGCTGCCCGGTAAACTCTGTAAAGCAAATTTATTTTGTGCTGATTTCCATTCTGTAATTCCACGTGCATTAAAATTCACAAAAGTCTTCTCTGAAAACACCTCTAAGGGTTGGGGAAGGGAGATCCAGATGGTGTGGCCTGCCAGACCCTGCAGCTCCCGAGCTGCTCCAGGTCTGAGGGACTCCTCGATGCTGGACATGCTGTGGCTCCACGCTGTGGAGCTCAGGGTCTTCTGCTTGCTGGGAGCCCTTTCTGTGACCCAGAGAAAGTTATTTCTGCCGCACTTGGAGATGTGCCGAGTGCATGCTGCAGTGGCCCTCCTGAGCTTTTGTCTGGTATTTACAGTGTTTTGGAGGACCAGTCTCAGGATCAGTCTCCATCAGTGTGGTTGTCTCTAGGACTGGCACACAGATCAAGCTCAGAATTTTCACTTTTCCAAAACAAAGGAAGCAGGCTGCCATTCCCAGCTCTGCAGGTCTCACAGTCCACCCCATTCATGGAGACACTGAAAAGGCTGTCTTCTTGCTACGTGGTAAAGGGGATATTATAGGAGCTTTGGGATGAGTTTGGTTTCTGCCTGCAAGGTTAGTAGCTAAATTGGAGACTGGGACTATCTCTGGGAGGCCAAGTTTCTTCCCCTGTAAGGTGAGGCTGTAGTATCTACCTTCTAGAGCAATTGTGTGGACTAGATATGAGGAAGAATGTGAAAACCCTGCTTGTTATGCAGTGGTTTTCTGGTGTCTGATTTGTTTTGTGTTCAGAGGGTTATTGAAATACTAGAGGCCCAGTACACGAAATTTGTGCTTGGGTAGGGTCCCTAGGCCTGGCCTGCGATCAGGGCCTATCAGGTTCCCCGCCTCCCCGCCTCCTCCTTCCCTGACCACCCACACACCACCATAGTGCAGTTCTCAGCTTCCTCCTTCCCTTGCTCCCTCAGTGCCTCACTGCTGTGGCTGGTCACCCACCATGTTCCGTGCTGCCCCCTGGTGGTCAGCACACATCATAGTGAGCAATCGAACTCCTAGTCTCTGGGTTGAACTCCCGAGGGGACACTTTGCTTATTAGCCTTTTATATATATAGATTATATATGGAGATATTATAGACTTTTCATGGAATAAAAAGCCCATATGTGATTAATATTTCAAAGAAAAAACTCATTTATCTTTCTCAACTGCCATTTTATAAGGAACAAAGACCTGTGAACTAGCTCACCAAAAACATATGATGTCCATATTTTGTTCATAATGAAGCTTGCATGGAAATTGTCTGCAGGGCTTGATTATTAATCGTTCAGGTTAGCTCAGTACTTATGCACCTGACATTTCTAAGTAAATAAGTAGCAACAAAATAAGTGAAGGCAACAAGAACACTGCTGTTCTAATTATTACAACCAAATATTCTTTGGTTAATTAATTTCTTATATGAAATCATATTTCTTATCATTGTTAATAGAAATAGGTCCCAGAAGTAAAGAATACTATCATTTTAAAATCCTTAAAAAATTTTTTGCCTGCTCTAAAATAAATATCCCGAGATTGGAGTGATAAGCGACATAGTTCACAGCAATCTCCTTTCTAGTGTTTTCTTCATGCCCTCCAAGTGGTTATTAAATCAACAAGTAATGTTAGCTACCTTCCATGTGAATATAGGGTTAAGAAATTCTCAGGAAACGTTTAAATAATTTTTAAACCTTTGTTTCAGTCAATTTTTGGAAATAATTAGACTTTTACATTAACCGATGAGTTTTTCTACGGAAGTATAGTGGGGGTTAGGGGTTTTGAAGATCCTCTTTAACCTTCTGGCCAATACCAGTCAGTGGTTAGAGCGTTGGTCTGCACACCGATATGTCTCTCTCACATCAATGCTTTTCTCTATCTCTCCCCCTCCGCCCTCCCTTCTACTTTCTCTGGAAATCGATGGAAAGAATATCCTCAGGTGAGGATTAAAAAAAGAAGAGCTTGCTGGAGAGATCAGGTCTTAGGCAGGGACTTGAGGGATACATAGAGAGAATTTGGATAGACAAAGGAAATACGGTCCTTGAGAAATATGGTTTTTTACCTGTGATTGCAGTGGGAATCTAGGAATTCTTTCACATTATGAGTGGATCAGATATTTCCAGATAATTAGCAAACATAAGAACTTAACTGTAAATGGCTAAAATGGTTGGCCCTTATGCACCAGTAAAATTTCATAGCCATGACCGGTGGGATTTCACACTCCCATGAGGCCCACCTCTCCAGCTGGCATTCAGCATCGTCCTGAGTTTTTGCGTGCAGCTCTTCAAAAGATAAGGGATCAACAGATTGTGTTCATGCAAATGAGGTGTTCAAATTCTACTTGGGAGCACAAGTAACTAGTATACCAGAGAACCTGAAAGTTAGCTAAATTGGAAAGCTGGCTGAAATGCTGCACAGAACGTACTTAATAAGAAATGATAGGTTCACTCAGCCCAGAGGAAGCGCAGCGGATGGAGAATGTTTTCTAACACAGCTCTGCGCGTTAGGATCTCAGCTCCCACTTCTGTGGTGATAGGTACCGAAGGCACACTGGAAGCTTTCCACATGTCTAATGATTTCCTGCTGAGTCTGTCATCCAAAAGTTCAAACACTTAGGAATCACGGTAAATTTTATATTTTTCTTCAGATCAAATGATGACAGAAGTATTAGAGTTCTGTGCTGTGGATGATAGATATGGATATAGATATAGACATAGATATAGATACACACAGGGTGGGGCAAACGTAGGTTTACAGTTGTTCATATGGAAAATAATACAATAATTAATAAATAATACAAGAATAAACTCTTTCATGTACTCAGGACTGTAAACCTACGTGTGTGTGTGTGTGTGTGTGTGTGTGTAGAGAGAGAGAGAGAGAGAATATAAAAAATGAACCTTATAGTTGCCTTAAGAGTATGCTCACCTTTTTGTTTTGCCCAGCATTCCTTTCCCATCTCCAATCTCATCTTTCCTAACTTCCAAACCTAGACCCACTGACAGCCCTTTTTCTCACACTAGTTCCCATTACTCCTGCCCGTGTTATATTAGACTAGAGGCCTGTTGCACAAAGAGATTTGTGCAGTAGGCCTTCCTTCCCCTGGCTGCCGGCACCGGTTTAACTCCGGCACCCAGGACCCAGGCCTTTGGTCCGGCCGCAGCGAGGCTTGGCTTCTCCACACCTTCAGTCTTCGCTCTGCGCCTGCATATGCAAATTAGCCGCCATCTTTGTTGGGTTAATTTGTATAGTCACTTTGATTGGCTGGTGGGTGTAGCGGAGTGACACCAATTTACATGTTTCTCTTTTATTAGTGTAGCTTCGCAGGAACCCTATCCATTCGCTACCTCTTTCATATGCTACGTAGGGATAGCTTGTTCCTGACTTTGATGACTGTGGTTGTTTTAAAATATGTCCACAAGTTCTCGGATACTCCTCCCTCCAAAAGTGGGGCCTAATTCTCCCCATAAAGTGGGCTGGACTCTGGCTCGCTTCTAATAAAGAGAATAAAGCAGGAGCCTCCGTGTGCACCTGTAGATGCCAGGTTACCAAAGACTTCAGCTTCTCCTCATGCTTCCTCTTGGATCACTTGCTCTGGGAAAAGCCAGATGCCGGGACGTGAGGACTCTCACTCCGGAGAGGCCCACGTGGTGAGGAACGGAGGCTTCTATCCAATAGCCACTGAATGAGCTCCAAGGTGGATCCTCAAACCCGGTCAGGCCAGCTGATGACTGTTGTCATGGCATCTTAGTTGCCATCTCTTGAAACCCTGTGCCAGAACCGCTCAGCTAAGTGGCTTCCCAGTTTTGACTCAAACTGTGAGACTAAAAAATGCTTGTTATTTTTTATTGTTGGCATCTGAGACCGGGTATAATTTGTTATAGTATGGGTACCTAACACAGTGACCTAACAGAGTAACGTGCCGTGCTAAAGTAAAAGAGCCATGTAAAGAATTAGGTGAGAATTCCTCAGTTTTGGATAGGCTTTAAAAAGGCAGACTAAGCTTTGATTCACCTTTGCAATTTTTCATAGCTTAGCCAAAAGAACACTTTACACCAGCGGTTCTCAATGCGGCCAACACTTCCCCCTAAAAAATGTTCATGAATTTGCAGGACATTCTGGGTTTGCATGACGATCGGGGCCATCATAAAGGCAGTTAGTAGGCAGGACACAGGGAGCCTTGATGCTTGGTGATTCCACATACGTGTGAAAGTATCTGACACCTTGTGACATAGCTGTATGCCAGCATTACGTACTGAAACACACATCAGGTTAAAGTTCCTTCCCATTTCTGCATCCTGCATTTTACAGTTAGAACACTATATTGCTATAGTGAAAATTATTTGTGTATTTTCTATGCTTTGTGAATTTTTTTCAATTAAGGAACACAACAAAATTTTTTTCAAAGGGGCGCAATATGTCTTGTAGAGTTGAAAACCATTGCTCTCAACTGGTCATTGCACGTGTGCTAAGAGACAGTGTGGCCGGCCGAGTGGAGTGACAGACAGACCTGGATTAAAATCCTGGTTCTACCATAATTACTGTCAGTATCTTATTACCTCTTTTAGGATTGCATTTTATCATCTGGAAGATAAGCTAATAATAAGCACCTTGCAGGCCTTTGGAAGGGTTAGAGTTAATAGATTAAAGTGTTCCACATAGTGCCTGCCCCACTGTGGGCGTGTGATAATGACACAAGTTACCGTAAGCAGTAGGGCAAATTGTGACCCATCTAGTAATGAGCAAATCTGCATGGTTATTCTTCCCAGTTGTGCTAGATAGGAAGCCATCTTGATTCTGAAACCTAACCACAGTCATGCTTAAAAATAAGAGGAAGCCCAATAATAAATAGGTGCCACTTAGCATAACAGTAAAGAGACATAGCTTCAGACTGTGATGAGCATCAAACTAGCACATTAATGGCAAGCGGAGGGATCTCCAGTCTGTTCGATGCAGAATAACATTTTCAGTTACATTTCTGATGCAAGAGTGCAAGTCTCACCCATGCTCTCCAAAAGGTTATGCCAAAGCTATAATAAAACGATGAATGTGGGATCTACACTTCTCCCACAGTCATCCTAGACGCCACCCTCACATCCTTCCTCTCCACAAGAACAACGAGGTGTGGCTGTAAGTGCTGAGGATTGCTGTGTTCTGGTGCACGCTGTCTTCTGTGCTCATAAATGGATGGAAGCTCCTGCTGACTCTAGCACACTAGCGGAGCTGTGTTCTGACCTCCCCTCAGTCATCAGGGCACTCAGGCTAGCCAAAGCCAAAGTTATAACCACACCTCCAAAGAAATGGCAAAAGCTGGATCATGGATGAGGGTAATATTAAGGCTACTAGAGGCCCAGTGCATGAAATTTGTGCACAGGGTGGGGAAGGTCCCCTAGCCCAGCCTGCACCCTCTCCAATCCAGGACCCCTTGGAGGATTTCCTGGGGATCGAGCCTAAACTGGCAGTTGGCTATCCCTCTCACACTCCTGAACTGCTAGCTCCTAATCGCTCACCTCCCTGCCAGACTGGTCGCTCCTAACTGCCCTCCCCTGCTGGCCTGGTCATCCCCAACTGCCCCTTCTTCCAGCCTAATCGCCCTCAACTACCCCCCCTGCCAGCCTGGTCACCCGCAACAGCACCACCCCCACCAACCTGGTTGTAGGCAGCCATCTTGTGAGGGTTGATTTGCATATTGCCTCTTTATTATGTAGGATAATTCTGAGACACCTAACCATGGCCAAGGTGTAACCTGATTGTTTTTCTGCATTACAGAGGCCCACAGTGTAAGGGGGGCACAAGATCTCAGCCAGCTTCATCCAGCATGAGACTCATTTGGTAGAAATCCCCAAGGAGAACTCTTAGGAGGAGCAGAACAGCCCCAAAGTCCATGAAATGGATTGAAGCCTTCCCTTAAAGTGGCCTTGCATTGTTTCACAAGCATTTGGATTTATTGCCATTGTGCTTTTAAAGTAGAAACACCTTCATGACCTGAGATGGAAACAGGGACCTTTTCTAGTTCATATACATAAAGTCTTATAAATCCAGTGTTTTATAGATATTGGCACTAACATAGCAAAAAGAAACATTTTAAGAGGAAAAAAATAAAGATGTTAAGAATGATCAAAATATCAGTACTTCTTTCTACAACTGGTGTATTTATAGAAGATATTTAAATATAAATGATTTATGAACTAAAATGAGGTGAAGAGTAGCACAGTGATAGCAGTGGTTATTGAAACCATGTGAGATTGCCTCAAATAATGATATGACCGTCAAAGTTGCTCAGAGAATAAGATAAAATTAGACAAATTTCAGTAGACATTTTTTTGGTTTCACAAAGGATGTTCCTGAAGACTGGAAGATCAGTTAGATAATGCAATTATTTCATCAAGAATGTCAAATACCAGCCGTCACGCAGCCTGCTTCTTGAAGTGGAGGAAGCCAGGAACTAAAGGGGGTGGTTTAAAAAGAGACAGAGGAAGAATGAATGACAAAAGGAAGATAAAACATAATTACATGTAGTCTAACAGGGGTAGGTATAGATTGCAGCTATGCTGTCATTTTTGTCTCAGAAGTTTATATATGACCTCATATATATGTTAACTTTTTAAAAAGGAGGTTAGAGTTAGAACACCTTTTGATGTTATGGTTCTTAACATTCTCCTATACCTCCGACCTCTGCGTTTCCAGGTTTTACTGGATGGCAGTTTGACGGTAACATCCACCATTGACCTTCTAACTGTAGCTGTCTCAGGTTTGACTCAAGGGGATAGCTCAGGTGTTGAGAACATCAGCTACCAGGAGCCATGTACCTGTGCCTCGTATCAATACCAGGAGAAATATCATGGGCTAACCTTCCCTTCATACAGTAGCTGGCATTCTAGAGTGCCCCGTCTGTGTAAAATACTGATGAGTCCCCTCATTTTGAAATGGAATGATCCTACATATAATGACATTTGTATAACTCTACATTTTCAAAAAAAAAGATTAAATGAATATTGTGGATCATTCAGGGTTAACCAAAAAGGCCTGTGTTTCAAACCTGTGAGTGAAAATGTTTTTAACACTCACTGACTTTGACTCACCTCCAGTAGTAGGTCCAAGGTTCTGCTCAGCTGATCGAGGCTGCCGCCAGCCTCATTGCCCAGGGCTGGAGGTCAAGGTGATGCTGCAACCTCTCTGAACCCAGCCTCACATGCTCACCAAATATTTTAGCTCTAAAGTTTACTTGAAGTGAAAAAATTCTGTGAGTATACAAAGGCCATTTGTCATTGCCTGAGCTGGAGAATTATTTTTATTTTAAGCCTTAACTGTTAGAGAAACACTATAATTTGTCAACTAGGATTTGTATGTTTTGACTTAAAAAAACACACACAATGAAGAGTTGTTTGTCTCTGATCACTTAGTGAAAATATAATTTTTGTAAAACTTTCTGAAGATAAGTAAGCCATAAAAATTATGTCTACTTAAATAACATAACATAGCCCTTTTCCAATATTCTTTCTCAATAGTCAGTAAAGATTATCGCTAGCAAAAATTTTCCTTTTTCATGCTGGCCTATGTAGTACAAAAGAGCATATTTTTTAAAAAAAATTTAATTCAAACTAATAAGTAAATAAGAAATAAGGCAGGCTTTCACATAAAGAATAACACACAGAGAAAAGAGTCAGCGGTTAAGAGAAGAAATTAAGTTCATTTCTACAGAAACAAAGGTCAAGTGGATTAAAAATAATTTAGAATTTCAGCACAAGGAAAATACAATCCATGTGTAGTAAATGGGCACATGAGTTACAGTTTTCATATTAAGATATAAGCACTTCTTATATCTTGAAGGGGGAGTATGAATTATTTTTGTGATTTAGCAAGTGTGAATCACAAAAAGCTCTTAGATTTTTTGTTGCTATTGTTCAATATGCTCTCACACTGTTTTCTTGTCAAAGCCTTTAGCTAAGGATTAAAATGTTTCTAATAATACTGACATGGCTCTAATGAAGTAGCCCCATGATTTATATTATTATATCAACACCTTCATGTAACCCAGTAATGAACATATATGTATCATATTCACTGCATACATATTACATATGCTACACACAGGCACATGTATATAATATGTACATAGTGGGTCAAAAATTAGAATAACATTTCACTCAAGAGTGATTACTAAAGTGTGACCATTTGCAGAGAATACTGTAATTGCTATTGCTTTCAGTAATTTCTAATGTATTTTCTTAATACCAACTTTTACATTTAAAAGGAAGCAACAAAGTCATATGGCATAGGAATCATAAAGATGATCTGTGACTTGAACTGCATCTAAAAGAAAAAATGCTTAGAAAAAAAAGTAAAAAGACAAATAGCCAAATTAGAGAAATATTTATAATACAATACATTGCTGTTGAAAGTTCTTTCATCCAAACCTTTTCACAGTGATCCCAACCTGTAAATGTATTTGACAGTATTTCATTGACTTGTCAGAGGAATCAGTGCACAGTGTGGGTGTTGGGAACAGCGTTAGTGCTGTGTTCATGCTATTTTCTTTAAAAGATCAAAACTCTGCAATAAATGTTTCATGTTATAATTCAGCATCATCTCTGGGCTCAAACTGTACTCTCAAGACCTCGGGGATGAGAGGTGGCTTGGTTTGGGAGGAACCGAAGTCATTTAAATGCCAATTAGTCAACCCTGGACTAATTCTAACTTTTGTGGAGGTTTCGAAAAGAGAAAATGAAAAATTAAATCCCTCTTCACTGCCCTGTTCCACGGACCGTCTGGGAGGAGGAATTGTTCTGTCCCCATTTGTTCAGCCAGGGGCTTTCTGAGATTCCTTCCAGCTCAAATTCTTGGGTTCTAAGAATATCCCCATTATTATCATCACATCTCACTCTGCTTCCAGAATATTCACACGGTGGTTGCTTATCTCCCCTCTCTCTTTGTGAGAACGGGTAAAGGAACCTGCATGTAGTTTCTTCATGATTAATGCATTTGTCAAATTCTTTCCAAGTAGCAAATTAATTTATTGTGGTTTTTTTCATGAATGCCAATTACAGCTGTGCAAACTATTGTGGTAAAACTCCGCAGTCCCTTTTCATAAATGAGAGCTAACTGATTTAATGTTAATGAAAGGAACTATATTCAAATACAAATGTTAATAACACCGGCAGAAAGAAAACCCCAGACTTCAGAAGCTTTGCCTTACATAAAATTCATGGAACTTGAACAGAGAAAGTCATTAAAATGTAATGTTCTAGAGTGAAGCCTATATTAATTGCCTCGTGTGAAACTCTGAAAAGTTCCTCCAGAAGTGTCTGGTCCTCTGTATCCCTGAGAAGAAAATTGCCTGTTGATTATAATGATCTCAAACCATGGGCCCCAGATTCAGATTTTGATCATCACTGTCTTTTGCTTTGTTTGAATATTTTCATTGCAACTGGAAGTAAAACAGTCTTTATTTAAATAAGGCTGTATTTTGCTCGCGTTCATACTGATTATACTGAGTATCAGTATAAATTCAATAGAATATTATACAACTTCTTGGTCCTTAGGACTTATTGTACTAACCCATAAATACAGGTACGTGTTTATATGCGTGGAAAGTGTCTTCTATTAATAAGATTTTAGAAATGTGTCCTAGGAGCCTGATTCTCCCGTATTTTTAAGATGACTTAAGTTCACTTCAATGGGGTTGTAAGAAACAAAGGCTTGGCAAACTCACTGAATCCTTGTGGTCTTTGCCATAACGGTCTGTAAGCCCCATTTGATAGAATATTTATCCTGGAGAAAATGAGAGAATCAAAATCAGTATTTTCTCCTGCTTTTTGTATTTTAATTTCATTTCTGTTTGTTTTTCTTTTATTGTTGTTGCTAATCTTCACCCAAGGTTATTTTTTTCCATTGATTTTTAGAGAGAGTGGAAGGGAGGGGGAGAGACAGAGAGTGGGCCGTGGATGGAGCCTGCAACCAAGCCACCCGTCCTTGACAGGAATCGAACCCATGACCCTTCAGTCTGCAGGGCGATGCTCTAGCCACTCAGCAAACCAGCCAGGGCTCTGCTTGGTTTTTCACTCAGTTCAACAATGAGAAATTTTGACTTTTTATATGGTAAATTTTATTATTTTATTGAATTATTGACTTTTTATATTGACTAAAGAAATAAACTAAAGGGGCTAATTTTGCTTATATTTTAAAAAGGAAAATATTTGTAGAAGCTAAATTTGACTACATGTATTTCATACTAGGTTTTAGGAATTTTTGTATAATTAAAATACATAACTTTTTAATATAAATGCTTGCATTGTTCGTGAAATGTAAAAGGTGGTGCCAGATTAGATTTACTGCTCACTTAATTCTAAGGCTAATCATTTAAACTGAGAAAGCTAACGTGTAAATCTTTTATACTAATTCCATCTTTTTTATGTCATACTGAAAGTCATAAGAATTAATAAAACAATGAAATTAAAACTGAAATACATCCAACATCTTTTTGGCTCACCATCTAAGAACTAGGGAAGTGCCAAGTCTGAAGGATCCGTGCTTGAGTAAGTCAGAGGTCCAGATATTTGATCTTGTCTCCAATAGCCATCACTGTTGGGTTTTACTTTAAGAGAAAATGAGCTCACAGAGAAGCAAGTACTGCGGGCTGTAATGAGGAACATATGTAATAATTTTCACCCACATTTTCGTTTTTATCTTGGCTTCCTTAATGTCTTCTTTCAAAATGTCAGCAGTGATTAGCCTACATTATGGGATAATTAATATGAACTTTTATAGTAAAGCTAATTTTGAGAAATAGTAGAACAAAACACATGTCAAGATGTTAAAGACAGAAAGTTGAACAGATTGCTTTTGTGTATTAAAAAATACATATTTTTTCTTTTCAGTTCACCTTTCTTTTCAAATATCAAACCACATAGATGTTTGAGAAAGCTTAAATATGAACCTGTGAAGAAAGCACCTTTTGAAGTTTGGGGGCCACTGAAATCCTTTCCTAGAATATGATATAGATTCTCGCGTGTTATAATATTGGCCATTTGGGGGAGTTTAGGAAATATTTCCTCCTGTACTTGAACTCAGATGATGTGACTGTGGTTGATTAACTATGTCCAATTCAGGCTTTAATGCCAGTGCTTCACGCTTTAAAATTATCTTCATGTGGCATCAGATGCCTTGTTTTCCTCTTCAAAATTGGCCTTTCCCCAGATTCGTTAAAATTACTAAACACTTTATTTCATCCCATAGTAATTCTAGAGATTTATTAGAAGTTTGTCCCTGAGTTGCTTCTGCCATGTTTGATTACACATTTGAATAGAGTTTGAGTATAACACCTCTTATGTTAGACCACAAACTACAGGACACAATCTCGTCACACCATGAAGGCACCATAACTAGAGACTGATCTGCACAGTTCAACAAGTCAGCAAGCTACAATTTCATTGATGATTTTATTTTAATTAAAATTCAATCTTAGATCTAAGTGGCTTAGCTTTGGCTTCAGCTGGGCCAGTTCAGACCATACAAATTGTTCTGGAACAAGACACCCATATGATTGCAGGCAGCTCATGCAATATATTTTAGAAAACATCTACACTAATAAAAGAGAAATATGTAAATTGACCATTACTTTATGATGCCCACTAGCCAATCAGGAGTATGCAAATTAATGGGGCAAAGATGGTGACAGCCACAGAGCCAGCTGGAGCGAGAGGGAGGCTTGGGTCACCCCTTGCGACAGAGGAAGCCAAGCTTCCCGCCTGCCTGGGCCAGCCGCCAAAGGAGGGGCCTGTGTATGGCAACCATGGAGCTAGCGGCCTGAGCACCAGAGGCTTAGATTGCCCAGGCCAGCCACCAAGGGAGGGGCCTACAAATGGCCCTCAGCCCCTCACCCAGGGTGGCGCACTCACATGGGGTTAGGGGTCCTGCTGGGGGACATGGCCAGCCTGCAAACAGCCCTCAGCCCCTCATACAGGCTGGCCAGGCACCCCAGCAGGAATCCTCACCCTGAAGGGGGTGTGGCCAGCTAGAAAACAGCCCTCAGCCCCTCACCCAGGCTGGCCACCCTCCCCAGCAGGGATCCTCACCCCATGGGGGCATGGCTGGCCTGCAAACTGCCACAGCCTCTTGCCCAGGCTGGCACCATCCCCAGTTGGGACCTCCCACCTCAGTGGGGGCATGGCTGGCCTGCAAACCACCACAGGCCCCTTGCCCAGGCTGTCCCACCCCCCCAAGGGAACCCCCAACCTGATCCAGGACACCCTTCAGGGCAAACCAACTGGCCTCCACCCATGCATCAGGCCTCTATCTATATTAATAAAAGGGTAATATGCTAATTAGACTGAGAGAACTTCTAGGAGACCTTCCGGATGTTCTTCTGGACAAAGCCATGGTGGTGAGGCTGAGGTAGAGGCTGTTAGGGGCCAAGAGGGGAGGGAAGTTGTGGGTGATCAGACCAGAATGGGATGGCAGTTGTGGGTAATCAGGCTGGTTGGGAGAGGGGCCCGTTGGGGGTGATCAGACTGGTGGGGGGGCAGTTGGAGGCCAGCAGGCAGAGTAGTTAGGGGCATTCAGGGAGGCAGGCAGGTGAGCAGTTAAGAGCCAGCGGTCCTGGATTTCGAGAGGGATGTCTGACTGCAGGTTTAGACCCAATTCCACAGGGATCAGGCCTAAACTGGCAGTCGGACAGCCCTTGAGGGATCCCAGATTGGAGAGTGTGCAGGCTGGGCTGAGGGTCACCCCCCCCCCGTGCACAAATTTTGTGCACTGGGCCACTAGTTGTTTATAATCTGCAAAGGGTCCTGTAAATGTTCAACGAAGAGTGATTGCTATTAGACGGTAGCCATCTAGTCATGAGTGTTAGGATCTGTTTATTTGTACACTGACCTTCCATTATTGCAGTTATTCTAGTTCTTTAGCAAAAAGTGAGTAGTCCTTTGGCCTTGTGGCTCATTATTTTTACTTTTCCGTTCTCTTCACTTAGTTCATACTTGACCAAAAAAATAAAAACAACTGGTTGCCTATTTGCAACTCCAGAAAGTGAAATGGGATGTAATATAATTACTTAAAATCTGCAATTTTTCATAGAGAATTTGCCTTTGCTCTGATTATCATGATCCCAATTTGTCAAAAAACACTTGTAAAAAAGATATTCTTTTACCCAAAAAAAAAGGAGGGAGACTCAACATACCTTGTCAAAGATAAATCAGCCATTTATTGTTTTTCTTTCAAGATCTTCTTTTACATTGTTTAGGGAAAGTCCTAAATACCTTTGCAAATAAAAATTATAATCTTCATTTCTCCAACTTTAATTAATAATTAAGGATTTGAAGTTGAAGAATATGAAATCAAATCTGATGAATATACATATACTTTTTAAAAACCTTGACAGTATCATACTTCTGCTATATATACTTCTCTACTTTATTAAATTTAATGCCTTTAAAATGTCATTTATTTTCTAAATAAATAAATTCTCTGATTATGGGCTGAATGTCCGTGGCATCTGGGTGGTGAGCTGGCCCCTTGCCCAGACCTCAGAGTAAGACTAATTTGAAAACCTTTAGAGAATGCAGCTGAGTCCACACGGTTCAGAAGATCCTGCTCTAATCTACCACTGATCAGAAGAGTTTCCTTTATTGAGCTGAAAGCAAGTTTTTTCATCTTTCTGCCAGCTAGGGCACTTACTGGAAGTAGCTAGATAGGATCCGAAGTGAATATGCGTAGTAAAGTGGGCAAAGTCATCCATCTCCCCGCAAATGACATTCTGATTCTCTCTCTGGTACGCCTTCTGTAATGACACGTGCTGATCGGAATTTCTGTCTCCTTCCATCCATCTCTTAACCCTGTTCATTGCCACCCGATGAGGAACCTGTTCCTTTTACAAGAACACTTGGCAAATCACTTAGGAAACTGTAGTCAGGGACCCAACCTGTGAGAATTCTCTCGGTGACTGGAGACAACGTGGAGTGAGTTCAGGGCCATGTTTATCCCGCTGGGTATAACATCAGAAAGTTCCAGATCTCTCAAGTCAGCTCCCTCCATGGTTTACCCACCCACAGGGTGTAAAGGTTCCCTCTAGTGCTCACTCTTTGTGACACTTCTCCATTTACAGTAGCTCAGAGGCCATGTGGTTGTTCCCAAAGGCAAAGTGGGGTAAAATGATACTTTCTGCACTCAGGAAGGTTAGCATTTATGGGACATGCTCAGTCAGAGTCCCAAAATGGCTTCCGAGAATGAAAGCTGCTTTTGTACTATCCTGATTAAAGGAGGTCATTTAAACAAATCCTTCTTAAAAGTCCCCGTTATGAATTACTGGAGAGAATGTGTACTATCTGGGGCCCAGGATCACTTAGCAAACGTCAGAGGAATGGTTTGAAGTCTGTTCTCAGAAATACGCTGTCCAAACATATAGCCTTTACCTTCAGCAAAGGAAATTTATCAGGGGTCAATTTGGCTGCAGACACTTCTGTTTTTTGTTAAAATGCCTTTGGCCATTAAGTTATCTGTCATAACTTTTGGGAAAGTCTAAGCAATTTATAATAACATTAAAGGAAAAATCATGATTCTGGGTAGCATTTTTGTCTTCTATTTTCTCTAAATGGCTATAAGTGAGGATTTGCATAATTTTATCTAACTTTTCCTGTGATCTGAGAGTTTTATATAAAAGGCATAAATTTATATTGCTATTGGAGTTTGTTAAAGTAATGCCTTTGCAGAGATAGCTGTGTATTTTCAAATTCTTTAATGTTGAGGTTATTTAATATATTGAGTTGCTATGAACTTAAGGGAGCAGAAACATCACCTTGGACAACACTAACATTCATTTTTGTAGTTGATAGCTTGTCTTCTGATATTCAGTGTGGTCCTTGCTGCCGGCTTGCTAAAGTCATACCTCTGTGAGCCAGAAGCGACCTTAGCAGGCACCTACTCCTACTTCCTTCCAGGAGAAATCTCTCAAGGGATGTTCTGGATTTCAGATCAAAAAAAAGCTTGGAAACCACACACTCGATGGGCTTACATATGTCATGGAATTTGGGGACTATTTGTTGGAAACAAAAATAGGATGCACAGGTTATAAGTAGCCACTGACTGGTCTTCTTATAAAATCTGTGGAGAATCCCAGTCCTGGCTTTCTCATTCATCTCTGGATGTTCCTCTTTCCTCACAGCCTCCCCTCCTCTATTATCCTTGATCTTCTCTCCTTACTCTATTCTTTCTACTAGTGGCAGAGACTGCTGCTGGCTCTCCACCCAAGATTTAACCCCACCTCTCATAACACCACATCCCTCATGCCTGAGTTCTTCATCTGACTAGTTCCTTCCCTTCTTTCAACCTCAACACAGAGATCATCTCCATCAGGAAGTTTTGACCTCCACACCCATCTCAGAGATCTCACCTCTGTTTGTTTGTTTTTTAATATTTTTATTGATTTCAGAGAGGAAGGGAGAGGGAAAGAGAGATAGAAATATCAATGATGACAGAGAATATCATTGATTGGCTGCCTCTTGCACGCCCCCCCACTGCGGATCGAGCCCACAACCTAGGCATGTGCCCTGACCAGGAATCAAACCATGACCTGGTTCAGAGGTCAGCGCTCAACCACTGAGCCATGCCAGCCAGGCTTTCTTTCATGCCTTGTGCCTACTACATAGCCTTTGTCTCTGTGCGAATGTTAGCACAAACCTAGAAGCTCTTGCCTTCTTCCCTAGCTTGATGCTATTCAGTAATGACTCTTCGAGAGCAACCAACTTTAACCAGACAGCCTGCAGCATGCCCTCTCTACATGTTTATGGATAGAGCCTGTGTTGTCACACACTCCTTTCTACTGCTTACATGGGCAAAACATGCATCAAAGTACTTGGGGCAGCGCCTGGCATTCAGTAAGCATTCACGTAATGTTAACACACTCGCTGTTTTTTATAGAATTGTAATTTTATACCATCAGCATTAATTAATGGCTTTGACCACAACTGATTTCACACCCCTACCATTTTTGCTTTTCTTTTTCTTTGACTCAAAATCATGAGCTAGGCATTTGTACTAAAGCAGCAGTTTGCTTCTAATGACTCTAACGTGAATGAATGGAGTGCAAGTCAAGGGACCTGGACTCCTAGGTTCAGGTCCTACCACCGCCGGCAGGTCTGTGAGCCTGAACTAGTCATTTAATCACTCGCTGCCTCTTTTAGGTCATCTGCAAAGCAAGTGTAAAAATAGCTTCCTGACCCACTTCCAACACAACAGTCTTAAAGAACAGCCTAGATATGATTGTGAAAGCTTTTTTAACTCTAAAAAATATATACAAGTTTATTAATAGTAGTATTGCCAATAATACAAATAGTAATGTCATTCTTCTATTTTCTCATAATCAATTCCAAGTATTTTTAGATTTTTTTAATGAATGGGCAACACTCATAAGTCATTTATATATTCAGGATAAAGTTCTCAATTTTATTATCCAAGGCATCAAAATAATTCTGGCTTGAAGACGTAACACCTCACTGACAAAGCTGGTCTAAATTGATGCTGTCTGTGACTCCATGGTCCTATCAAATGTTGTCCTTTATTTGGCATTCCACACAGTAGGCGTACTATGTTTTGAATGAATGAATGATTGAATGAATGCTACTAAAGGAGAGAGACAAAATCTTGCCCAGTATTTTATCTACTGCTTCCTATTTGACTTCAAATTTCTCACTCGATAATGATGACAATGATCATGACAGACATTTTTTGAAATTTTAATTTTCAATTACAATTGACAGTACTATTCTATTAGTTTCAAGTGTACAGCATAGCGGTTACACGATTATATAATTTATGAAGAGACCCCAGATAATTCTAGTACCTACCTGGCACCATTCATTGTTATTACAATGTTATTGACTATATCCCCTATTTTATAACTACCCATTTGTACTTCTTAATCCCTTTACCATTTTCACTCGTCCCCACAAACCCCTCCCATTTGGTGACCTTCAGGTTGTTCTCTATATCGATGAATCTGTTTTGTTTGTTTATTTTGTTCTTTGGATTTTACATATAAGTGAAATCATAGGGTATCTGTCTTTCTGTCACTGACATTTCATTTGGCATAATACCCTCTAGGTCCATCCATGTGTCACAAATGGTAAGATTTCAGTGTTTTTTATAGCCGAGTCATATTCTTTTGTATGTATGTACCACAACTTCTTTATCTATTTGTCTATTGATGAGCACTTGGGTTGCTTCTAATCTTAGCTATAAAAAATGCTGCAATAAATATAGGGGTGCATATACATCTTCTCCAATTAGTGTGTTGGATTTCTTCCAATATATACCCAGAAGTGGAATTCCTGGGTTGGAGTGCTTTTTTAATTTTTGAGGAAACTTCATACTGTTTTCCATAGTGGCTGCACCAATTTGCAATCTCACCAATAATTCATGAGGATTCCCTTTTTCCCACCCCCTTGCCAACACTTGTTCTTTGTTGATTTATTGATGATAGCCATTCTGACAGGTCTGAAGTGATATCTCATTGTGGTTTTAATTTGCATCTCACTGATGATTAGTGGCATTGAGCATCTTTTCATATGTTTATTGGTCTTCTGCATGTCCTCTTTAAATAAGTGTCTGTTCAGATCCTCTGCCAATTTTTTAAATTACATTGTTGTTGTTGTTTTAGTGTTGAGTTGTATGAGTTCTTTATAAATTTTGAATATGAACCCTTTATTGGATGTATCATTGGTGAATATTTTCTCCCATTCAGTATGTTGTCTTTTCATTTTGTTGATGGTTTCCTTTAATGTGCAAAAACTTTTTAGTTTGATGCAGTCTAATTTGCTTATTTTTTTGTTTGTTTCTCTTGCCCACAGAGATATATTAGACAAAAATATTACTAAGAGAAATGCCAGAGAGTTTACTTCAGGATTTTTATGGTTTTGAGTCTTCCATTTAAGTCTTTAATCCATTTTGAGTTTATTCTTTTATTGTGTAAGAAGGTGGTCTAGTTTTATTTATTTACATGTATCCAATTTTTCTAACACATTTATTGAATAGATTGTCTTTCCCTCACTGTATATATTCTTGCCTTCTTTGTCATAGATTAATTGACTATATAGGTGTAGATTTATTTCCGGGTTCTCTATTCTGTTTCCTTGATCTAAGTGTCAGTTTTTATGCCAGTATCATGCTGTTTTGATTTTGATAGCCTTGTAGTATTGTTTGATATTACATAGCGTGATACCTCCAACTTAGTTCTTTTTACTCTTGCTGTGGCTATTCAGGGTCTTTTGTATTTTCATATAAATTTTAGGATTATATTTTCAAGTTCTGTGAAAAAATGCCATTGGTATTTTGATAGGGATGGCATTGAATCTATAGATTGCTTTGCATAGTATGGACATTTTCTGATGTTAATTCTTCTTATCTGTGAGCATAGTATATGCTTCCACTTATTTGTATATATTTTTTTTTTTTTAGTTTTTTTAATTTGCAGAGTACAGGTTTGGGTCTTTTTACTTTTTTGAGTAGATTTAATTCTAGGGTATTTTTTGACACAATTATAAGTGGAATTGTTTTCTTAATTTCTCTTTCTGGTAATTCATCATCAGTACATAAAAATGCAACCAATTTCTGAATGTTAATTTTGTATCCTGCTACTTTATTGTTTCATTTATAAATTCTAGTAGTTTTTTTAGTGGCATCTTCAGGGTGCTCTCTATATAGTTTTGTGTCAGATGATGACAGGCACATTACTAAGCCCTTTCCATTTAATCATCACAATAACTTTGTCAAAGGAACACATGAGCTTGATCCACTCTAACATAAGCTCCATGAAGAGCAGAATCTTTTATGTCTTCTCTGTCTTACTCACTGCTAAAACCTGAAGGATCAGAATAGTGCCCAGCATGTATATAATAGGCACTCAAGAAATAATAGTTGAACAAAGTGATTTGCTCCACAAAGAATTTTTTGATCCTTAGGACTTTGGAGTTTTCTGGACATTTGTGATTTCATATTATTATTAGTAGTAACTGATTGTTTTATAATAGAAATGATTAACCTTGTGTAATATATTATATAAAATACTTTCACATATAATCTCATTTAATTTAAAGCAGCCAATGACATTTTACTACTAGAAATGCTAAAGTACAATGTCCCTAACTAATGAAAAATAAATTATTTCTTTTATTACAAAACTACTGTAGTTCAGTGTCATTAAGTGCTTCAGTTAAATTAAAGATTATTAAGGCTTAAATTAAGAGATTATCATATATCAGATTTTTTAATTAAAGAAAGAAAATACTAGAAAATATATTCCCTGTTGGCTTAGAAAGAGGGAATATTATTTGGAAATTTATTTAACAACTATGAAAGGTAGCTACAATGTTGATTCTTATAATGTTTGTGGCTCTAAAAAAAATCACAAATTTTTCCAAATAAAACTTCCTAGTATGTGATTAACAGTAGAATTGATAAGATCTGCCCTGACTGGTTTGGCTCAGTGGATAGAGCATCGGTCTGCTGACTCAAGGGTCTCAGGTTTGATTCCAGTCAAGGGCATGTACCTTGATTGCAGGCACATCCCCAGTAGGGGGTGTGCAGGAGGCAGCTGATCGATGTTTCTCTCTCATCCATGTTTCTAACTCTCTATCCCTCTCCCTTCATCTTTGCAAAAAATCAATAAAATATATTAAAAAAAGAATTGATAAGGGTGGGAACTGGGAGGAGGGGAGCTATGGGGGGAAAAAAGAGGAACAACTGTAATTATCTGAACAATAAAGATTTTTTTAAAAAATAAAATAAAAAATAAAGAATTGATAAGATCTAAAAGAAGCTTTACCTGTTTAAAGCCATGAAGATTTGCATTAACTATGACTTGAGACAGTAGTGGTTGTTATTTCTTCAGCACATTTCTAACCAATGAGGGAACAGTTCACATGAAATTTAGGGAGGACTTGGCAGTGTTACAGAAAGTGGCATCTACGCTGCGAGAGAGGACGACATTTTCGAGTACACATACAGTGTGTCTTTAAATGAAATTTAAAAATAATATATGTTAAAGGCCAAACACATTTATAACCAGAATATAATTATCATTTGTATTTAAACACTGACATGTGTAGTTGTGTCGTTGTCATGGGTTTTCTGTAGGTGAAGAGAAAGATTCCTTTAGTCGCAGACAAATGTGATTAGTCCATTTGTCATTCCTGTGTTTTCAGCACTTAAAGTATTTCAATTTTTGTTCAACAATGTAACCTTTGGAGTTTTGCCTAATAATGACTTCAGCTGTGCTGGCCTTCCAGCAGATAAATTAAAATGGAAATGCATATTTTCTAATTACGCATCCGGCCCCAGTTGCATATTGGCCGTGTGGAAGGGTGGCCACACTGAATGTTCAATTAAGTCAGCACGATAGATAGAGTCTATGGAACATCAGCGTTTCCCAGAGTCACTTTCTTAATCCTGGGAAGGATCGCCCGAGCCTCTGATTGGTAGTATGGAGCGACATACAATCAGAGGGAAAACATTTAAACATCTCAGCATGGGATTTCCATTTAAATCTGATTACAGTGAAATAAAACTATAGCCATTAAAGGTTTAGAAGAACTACAAATACGAGCCGTAAAAGAAGACAGATAGTAAATGAGGTCGTAAAGCATTTCAGTGGGGGAAACAGTCTACAACACGCATTCAAGTATTCCTGAAGCAGACTGTGCAATTCACCACACACCCCCACCGTTCCCTGAGCTCCACTTAAACCTGCAATTAACCTTTCATGCCTAATGAAGCTGTTTTCCTGGAAAATTAAAATATATAGTGGTGCCTGCTCTTACACAGATGTGAAGGCGGGAGGGGTAGGGGAAGGGCGGAGGAGAGCGTGCCAAAATGAATGGCTTTTCTGGGGCTTAGTGCGAATGTAAAATGGAAGTGCTATGTTTGTATATAAAGGGATAGTGTTCTTTCAAGGCATTTTCATTGGATGTGCAGTGCTTATTGCTGTACTTATTAATTGTCCTGCATAATTGTAAAAAAGCACACACATCGGTAATTTTATGATCAGATTGTTACTGCCAGAGTTACTAAGATCATTCTACTTCCATTAGGAAAAACACTAGAGTTTTTCTAAATATTACTAAATCCCTGATGCTTCTCCGTGGTGGTTTTCATTGCAAATTTAGTGCTTTAAAAAGATATATTTGTCGTCCAAATATTTAGCTGTTAGACATTTTCATTGCATTTTCTTTCAGGCAGGTCTACATGTGGTTATTGAGAAACAAAGTTCCGAAATTTTAGGAAAAAATATTGTGGGGTTTTTTTCCAAGGTTCTGGGTAAAGATCTGATTTGGGTGCAACTTCTACTTATTTACAAAATTATCTACGGTAGCTCTTAGCACCCAGTGATGACTAAATTGTGCCCACGGTCCGAAGGAAGTCCACATGTCCCCAGAGGAGCCCCCCTCCTCCCCAGCGCCCTGCCCTGGGTGACCCCAAGCAGCCACCTTGGGCTTCCACATGAGCAAGCACCGGTTCCGACAGCCAAGGGGCCATGGGAAAAGGAACAGGACACAGGAGAGGGTACTGGCTTTCTTATGAGGTTTAGAATTCATATTTAAATAACCTAAGTGCCGTAATGTCTGATAGTCAAGAACTGCAAGTGCAAAAAGGTAAAACTTACAATACATATTTAACCGCCCAACATTTTTGTCGAGTCTGCGGGGATATTCTGATATAGATTCTGCTAGCCCGCAGCGTCTGTGCATCATCTTGACATCGTAAATGAAATTCCTGTAGCCCACCAGTCTGAAATAATGAATTGTTCCCCCACTTAACTGTATTGCTTCGATAACAAGGAACGGTGCTGGGCCTAGAGAACACAGTAAGTGGATTTCACCAGATGATTTGTGTGACGTTTTGAAAAAAACGATCCTCTGGAGTGGCCTGGTTTCAATGGGACTCTAAGGGCACCAGTGTGAGCCAGGAGGCATGCAGCGTCCTACCAGGTAACCAGGGGGAGGGAGGGACTTCCTCCTGTGGTGTGGGGACTGCGCGTCATCACCAGGTAACCACTCCCCGGAAACAGTTCCTGGGGAAATGTAAACCAGAAGAAAGCTTTTGCCTCAGACAGCAATACAGAGAACTTATTACTAAGCTGCTTTTCTTTTATGGGTGCATATTTTTTAATCCAGGGATGATCTCAAGCTATATTTATCTCTTCATCGTCAGTGTGAAAGCAAAGCAAATAACAAGCAAAGGCTATTGATTCCGAACTTGCTATATATAACAAGGGAGTCAGCCATAGCTTGCTTGTGTTTTGGCAGAGACTTAAAGCGAGGCGAATGTGTGGGAACTCTTTAGAAGGGGAAAAGGGAAGGCCCAGGTGTGCCCAGGTGCTGGCCCGGGGAAGCAGGAGGCAGGCTAATGAGAAGCAGGACATCCTGTGTGGTTGTTAGGGGAACATATTTTCTCTTCTCTGATTGGTCCTAAGGTAGAAGCAGGGACAAAACTCACAGAAGGTGTCAGTTATTAATCAAGTCCTGGGTATTTGAAGCCCATGGCTACAAGGCTAATCATTTGACTTCACAATGAGTAGAGACTAGAGGCCCGATGCACAAAATTTGTGCAAGAGTAGGCTTTCCTCCCTCCCTCCCCCTGCTCCCCAGCTGCTGGCACCTGCTTCCCTCTGACACCCGGGACCCAGGCTTCCCTCGCAGCCCCAGCTTCGTCCGGAATGACGTCTGGTCTACTTAGCATATTACGCTTGTATTATTGTAGAAGATAGAAGACTGACTTGCTACAAGTCTGCCGTGGCAGGTCAGTTTCCCGTGCTGATTACTGTAGATAGGGGGTTGGTTTTCAGGGTTCTGATCTTATACGTTGTCTGGCCATCACCTGTGTGTATATTCAGTCTCTCACCAGCATATAAATATTACATTGTGGGGAAGAACAGGTATTGTTATTGTTTTAAAAGAACCACTGACTTGGTTTTTCTCTTTAACCATTAAGAAGCTCAGACTCCCTGCAATAAAGTGTGCCGAAGGGAAAGGGTAGAAATGGCTTTCATTTTTCTCTCTCCTCTAAGGGGTCTCCCTCACACTTTAGGAATCCGTGGCCTTATCGCTCTTTTTTACTCTTGTGTCTTGGCCCTCTTGTAGGCAAAGGGGGACCTAGCAATTTGTGGGTGGTGGTGGTGATCTAAAGTTCCCCAAGTGTTACACTATGAAGAAATGCACGCAGAGTAATAAAAGCCTTGCACCCAACAATTTACACTTAGGGGCACACACATGCAGCTGCTGCGATTATTGTGTTATTTATTAAGAATCTTATGGGATTTATAAAGAAGAATAAATCAGGACGTGCCACAAGCTGTGTGGGGCCGTGACGGGCACAAGCTTAATCTGAATAAAAAGCTCACTCGGCCCATCAAGGAGATTAGACCTGGGCAGGTAGCCCGCTGAGCATGCTCTGTGAGTCAGCTGTGGACACTCGGGTGCCACTGGGGGAGGAACACGAGGCTTCCTACATGCCTATTTGCCCTTTACACAGGATCTGCAAATGCAGAATTTTCCATTTTCAGAGGAAAGGACAAACAGCTGTCAAACTAAAAGTCAGCATGATTTGCAATTTTATTTGTAAATTAAGAACTGAAATGATTTATTGATTTATTATTTTCAACCGAACATGTTTCCAAGCTTACGGATCATTAGTAAACCCGGGATATGGTGTGAGTTTAATTAGGCTTTGGACTTCATATACTCTTGTATATACTCCATAATACAAAGATACAGGGACAGTTTCAGAGTAGCATAACATTTCCTGTTTTGGCAACTCCAGCTGTTTACTTGTCTGTTGGCACTGTACCTCCCATAAGGGGGACGGCCTTAGCAGCACATGGAAATGGGCAAGTGTTTGTTTTCAGAGCTCCTTCAGACTAGGTCATATGATAGTTTAATGAACAACATGATCTCATATTTGGATGCTGTGATCATTGAAATTAGTGTAAGTGGTCTCTGTCCACATTAAAGGAGATATATCCATATTATTTGTCATATTTGGCTGTCTCTGGCTAAGATGGTGCCAGGAGTGGAATTACAGGAGGTTGTAAATTATGACAGAAGTATGATGGGAGATTTGAGGGAACTGGAGGTCTGCCTGAACTGAACTTTGAGTTAGCACAGCCATGGTCTGTGGCTTTCTCTTAAATAATGTGCTTTGGCTCAGCTCCCTCCCTTAAAAAATTAACAAAATCTGTATGTCCTGTAACAGAATAAGAGGTTAAAACATGTGTGGGGGACATTCAAGAAGTTCATATGTGCTTTTCAAAGGTCAAACAAGAGATAGAGATTTTTACCTAAAATTTGACTCTTTGATCTTGTATTATCTGTAAATAATTTCTAAGAAATATTTACTATCCTGAAAGTACGTTATTTAACAACATCTCTTGAAGGTAAATATGGAAGATTATTAGCTTAGCTGGGAAAGCTGTAATTTTTTAATTTCTTCCATCTAATACCATCAATTTCTCCTCCATAAATACCTTCTCTTCTATTTTCAAATGCACTTGAGGCTTTTTCCTTAAAAAAGAAAATACATGTACTTAGATAATCATACACATCCCCATATATATCACCTGACCTTGCTGGTTCCCCTATAAACCAGCTTAGAATACGTTGCCCCAGAGGAATAAAATAGTTTAATGACGTTACATAGGCCAAGATCCAAAAGCGAGGCCTTCTAATAGCAGCACATTGAGATGTCTGTGAGGACACCGGGATTGGTTCAGCTCAAACCAGAATCAAGTCCCCAAGACTTTGCAGAAGGCAGTCTTGTCTCTTGGTTTAGTATGGTGATTGGGTACATTGTGCTTTACTCAAGAATTATAGGGAGCTCTGAGTAGCTATGATAAATCGGGGTATCTGCTTGAGCAATTGCTTTTACACATTTAGGAAATTCTTTCCTGACCCTGAACATCTTACCAAACTTTCCTGTCAATCCGTGGACAACACTGTTTAACTCAACATTATGTTTTATTGCCCATGAGAGCCGAGATCACTTTGGTGCTGAAATTCTACTGATAATACTCAAGGTCTTTTTCTTATATTTAAAATATTTATCAGCTAAATTTCTCTAGGTCATCTTTCTTCCATATCCACCTGTGCCTAACACATCTTTATCCCTGGGATGCTTTCTTTCTTCTTCTTAAAACCAGGTTAAAGTAATGAAAAAATAAGCCACAGGCTGGAAGAAGATATCTGCAAAACACATACCTAGTAAAGGACTGATATCCAAAATACAGAAGAAATCTCTTAAAACAATAATAAGAAAACAAACGGCCTCATTAAAAATGGGCAAAAAATCAGAGCAGATACCTCACCCAAGAAAAGATACATATTTATAACAAAGCAACATATGAGACGATGTCCAACATAATGTTACTGGGGAATTACACATTAAAACTACCGTGAACTATAGCTACATACCTGTTAGGATGGCTGAAGTCCGAAACACTGACAACACCAAGTGCTGACAGAGATGTGGAGCAACATTCATTGGTGGTGGGAGTGCAAAATGGCACAGCCACTTCGGAAGACGGTTTGGCAGTTTCTCTTAAAACAGAAACATAGGCTGACCTTGTGCCCCTGAGCATCTCGCCCCGAGGTATTTGTGAATGGAAAACGTCTGTTCACACAAAAACTTGCATGTGGATGTTTACGGTAGCTTTATTCATAATCGCCCAAAATTAGAAGCAGTCATCACGCCCTTCCATGGGTAAACAAACTGTGGTCCATCTATCCAATGGAATGTTATTCAATGATAAAAAGAAATGAGCCATTGAGCCAAAAAAAGATACGATGGAACTGAAAGGCATATTTCTAAGTGAAATAAGGCAGTCTGTAAAGGCTTATATTTTACTGTTTCAATTATACGACATTCTGGAAAAGGTGTAACTGTAGAGACATTGGGGGGAAAAAATCAGTGATGACCAGAGGCACAGGAGAAGGGGAGGAATGTATCGGTAAAGTATAGGGGATTATCAGGGCAGGGAAACCATTCCGTATGATGCTATAGGGGTGAGTACGTGACGTTATGCATTTGTGAAAACCCGTAAAACTGTTCAACACAAAGCATAGACCCTACAGTAAACACACCATGGACTTTAGATAACAATCCTGTATCAATATTGGTTCAATCTTTATGTAAACCTAAAACCATCCTAAAATTGTAAAAAGAATTGGTAATGCAATGACCTTTGTTCCACACACAAAATAGACCCTAGTAACCCTGGAAATCCCTCGTCCATCCAAAGCAAACGTGTGTCCAGGCGTAGAAACTAGGTTGTGGATCACACCCACTACTCACTGTGGTATCGTGTCACGCACTGAACTTGATGGTCTGATGTCCCAGCCAGTTAGTTACCTTTGTTAATCCTTGTTCTTCTCCCTGTGTTTAAGTTCCCGTGGCCCAGTGAAGAAACGTCATAAATAAAGGCTAAACTACTTGATCACTTCCAATAAGCAGCTCAGTGTTTGATGCCCGAATGTAAAAACAGTAAAGATAACGCGCTATGCCGTCACTGTCGCCTTTCTCGAAAGATCTAAGCGAACATTTAAAGGCCTTTTCCTTGTCTTCCAGGCCTTGCAATTGCCAGTGCTCTCGTGGATATTTCACAGCAGAAGCCTTCGGATAGTAAAGACAAGACGTCGGGCGTGCGGAATCGGAAACACCACCTCTCAACGCGCCAAGGAACTTGCGTCTGAGGAACAGGGAGTCCTCCTGGATCAGTTGTGCTGTTTCACCTTTTAAATGGCTTCCCTCTGGCCTCGAGTTGTCTGGAGACAAAACTCTTCATGGTCCCAGGACCCAAGTGCAGTTCCTTCCAAGTGGGCAATGACCCAAGTGGGCAATGACCCAAGTGGCCAAAGAATGTTCACGAGTTTTCTAGAAATATTGAAGGTCATAGGCGATAAAGTCGGTTTTTATGACTCTCTTAGGCTTATCCTAGATAACTTTAAATTTCTCTGGAAAAAAAATATGTATATTGTTTCTTAATGCAGATGAAAAATATGTAATTCGTATAAACCAAACTGTTTATATCCCAAGACATTAAAGAAAGACATTTTATAATGCCTGAACGATGAGAATTGTACAGTTTTTGCCTCATAAGCAAACTTAAATCGCTTGTATATGAACAGGAAATGAACAAATTGCAACAGCTTTAAGTGCTGTTTTTATCTCACTGTAAATGTAAATGCGAGATTTTGATTTAGTAGGATGTAGGCAATGCATTTAAATATTTCACACAACGGTTTCATGCCCAAAGTCAGTTTGAGAATGTGACTATTGTCTACCTAACTGGAATGCAGACCCAAATGAGTCCATTTGGATGGATGGTAGGTGCAACTTCACAGGAGGTTTATTAGGATTCTGAGTGAAGAGGACCTTCCTGTGGTCCATGCCAACTGCTTAACTCATTATGAGAACCGATAGAGCATGGGAAAGCCTGGCGAGCAATCAATTTCCCCCCTCCCTCCCAACACAGCCTCCAACACCACAAACCCGAAGAGAGGCAAAGCTGTGATTTTGCAGCGTGCCAGCTTCTACCCTCACATGGTAACTTCTTAATCGCCCGGGCACTATGGGATCAAACCTACTTGATCCATCTGCATTTTCAAAAGAACAGATCACCTTCTTTTGACCTTCTTCTGCTAGCTGCTAGATTTGATCTATCTTTACAAATGTGATGAAAAGTATTTTAGAGCGACACCTCCCAGGTTATAGTCTGACCCAGGTTCCTTCCTGCCAACCATCTCACTGAGAACACAAGCCAAGAGGAGCATTAGCTGGCATGCATCTACAGAATTCTTATTTTCAACGTGAACACATGGGTGCCCTGAGCGAAAGTCTCCCGTGTGATAAGTTCATTATTGTTCCCATTCATTTGTTCTTAGCGACTCAGACCCCTGAATGATGGCAGAAAGGGAAGGTGGTATAAAACAGCTTTCACATTGGAACGCAGGCTCCTGTGTGGCCTAACCTTGACCACAGTTTGCAAGGACTCAAGTGGCATTACAGATCTTGTTGGGGATTGTAGGTTCCTAACTGCAGGGTGGCTATGAAGTATTCATAGAGAACACTGAGAGATATCCAAAGCTGCTTTATATGCTTATAGTTTTGTTCAATCTGAAAGTCATTTAACTATCACTGATGTTTAGAACTACATATGTACTTTTCATGTTCTTTGGATTTCTGGAAGGTAATGATATTTCACTGTTTACAGCTAATGCCTAGTTGCTTGCATGCTGTGGTTGTGCAGTAGCGGAACAGGACACTAGCGTGATAGGAAATGTTGATTTTCTAATGCCATTTACACATAGCTTAATTTGGCGAGGATCGAATGTAATATATATCAGGAATGATCATACACTATGTAGTTGCATCGTATATAAGATTGCTAGGTTACATCTAACCATGACTATGTCATTGTTTTAATGATTAGGCATTTATGAGTTATGGTGTATATTCCTTATGTTGGCATGATATTTTCCATGCATTAAGAATAAGACTAATTCTTAGAGCAATTTTATCTATGCCCTGTGGGTTTTTTTTTTCCTTTGGAGGGGAGGGAGTAGAGCTGGTTTTTATCTCCCTGTGGTATTTTATCTCTCACAAAAGTGAGCAAAGTTTGTAAATGTCTCTTAAAAGTAATCAAACCATTTTATTAGCTTCTTTTTGGACCCTTTAAGTGTTCATTTTTTTTCTCCTGGAAAAATAAATTGACAAAACTGCTGATTACAAAAATATAAATCATTTAGAAATAAAATGTTTGCCCAATTTGTGTAATTTTCTAACAGTTGTCATGAGAGAAAGTTTATATAACACAAACAGAGTTGTATACAAAATCTTTATCAGCTATCTCTTTTGAGAGTCTACGCAAACAGTATTACTGTGAAAAAAATTGTCAACTTTCATCCACCTCAAATCCCAGCAGATTCCTAAAATATGGAAATCTGAACTTGAGAGAATTATGGGACACAATGCAATGTTCAAGTCATACTATACCTTCCTGGGCCAAATATTGCTAACTTCCTAATGATGCAGTATCTTCTTAACTCAAAGCTTTTTACTGGCAACAAAATGCTTCACCCTCAGGTGCCGTGGGTGGGAAACACCTTAGGGATAATCACGGTGAAAGTGTCCTTTTATCCCCTCCCCCTCCCACATTGCAACAGTTTTACTTTTGTCTCCTGCCTTTTTTATTTTTAATCAAACCACAAGTATGCAGGAACTTTTCAAGAAGTTAGCAAGTAAATGACTGGTTCTCTTGAACATGTATTTTAATGGAATTCTGTATAGATCCATTTAGAATGACTTTGAAAAAATTCTTTAGATTTGAGGATGTATTGTTCTTCCGGGAATGAAAATTTGGATTAAGCAGAATGGAGTTTTAAAAATTAACCAGGGGACACTATTTGGACACAATAGAGAATTCTTGTTGAAAGATAGCACATGCTTGCAGATTGATTGAATGCATATTAAGAGGATTGGGATTTTTGTAATTGCTTGTAAATGAAAATTTAGGGATACACAAAGAAGGAAAATGTACGCCATATACTATTGTGCTATGTGCACTAGGAAAACTTGAAACAGGACGTATTTCAATGAGTAATAGATACTTAATGTACTTCCATACATCGGTTCCAGTAAGACTGTACTATGGCTGTTGTCACTGCAGGTCACTTAGAGTGCAGGCGGGGGGATGGGCCTGGGAACGGATGTTGGACCTGCTTTGAGCTGTGTGGTGCTGGCAAGTGTTACCCGTGGAAGCCTCAGACTCCCCACCTGTGAAGGGAGAGAGCAGTGCCCACTTGGCAGAAGGGTTATGAGCCTGGGAGAGAGCAGACATAAAGCCCTCACAGCCATGCAGGCAGCCGCCCTGAACAAAATCGGGGCCACCAGGCCACCCTTGTTCTACCCATTGGTTTTGAATCCATCTCTTGATTTTTTTGTATCTGACTTTTCTCCATAGAGAAGAGCCAGGTAGGTTTTTGCAAATGAAGATGTCATGAAAATCTTGAGTAAGTTCTTAGAATATTTCTAAGGTATAGAGATTTCTCAACAACTACTTTGATATTTGGGTCAATAGAGGGTTTGACTCTTTCTCAATATATACTGTTTTAATAAAGTATTTTTAAAATTACCCCTGATGACAGACAGGAACATCACTTGGCATTTTCACTTTCAAATTAGGCAAAACCAGATCAGTCCTTACAGTTGGTTGTCATACATGGTACATCTTTTTTTTTTTTTTATTGACTACATGATTTGAAAAGTATGTTATATGTAAGGTTTTAAAAATTAAAACTGGTCAAATGAACCAATTCTACCCACATACACTTTTTCAAAGATGAACTTCCGTTGTACTAGGGTGGGTGTGGCATTTGATCATAAGAACCGCCTAGGTGGGAGCAGATGCTTAAGTTTTGTCTAGAGATTAAGATCCCAGAGGACTGGCTTGGACCCTGGAGATTAATATGCTTAATAAGCAAGTGCCTCAATGATTCTGACGATTAGTCAAACTAGAGAAAGGCTGCCCTGGGCAAAGGGGCTGCTTTTCTCAACAGTTAGGAGAATTCCGTTGAGTCATTAAGTTATCACTCATTCAAAAGGCTTTAAATATTTTTCCAAGGAATATAAGCCATCTGGTTGGTGTTACAGCGGTGTCCGCATTAGAGTGTACATTTAACATTTCCGTTTTCTCAATTTTTTTTTAAAATTAAGAATTGGAACCATATCAGTGTACGTGTATACAGGAGTGCATGCCAGTGTTGTGACAGACTGTGTAAACGTTCAAACCTGCTTTGAAAAGGGAACATTTTATGATACCGTGTGCTATTGATCAGGAGTTTCATTACTGGAATAAAAACAGTGGACCTCCCAACCCCCGCTGCCAAATTTTGTTATTTTGGCTGTTGTTTTTTTTACCTTTCCAAGATCATACAGGAAAAAGCACTCAACACCGGATAAAGCCCTCCCTCTTCGCCCCACCTTCTAAGACCTGGCTGTACGATTTGTGTTATTGAAAATACGTGTTCTCTCTTTCCCTCTTCACCTGATTTCCATTGGCTTCCTCTACATGACTCTTGGCACAGCGAGCCCAACACTCGGATGGTCCTGGGATGGAAGAAATTCTCAAAGCCTGAGGGGCAGACATCAGCTACCACTGCAGGTCTCTGCTGCAACCCTGGGTTTTGTGTTTGCATAGTGTGTTCTTACCATAAGAGTCCCCTTTCAGGGACTTGTGCAGCTGTGGCAGAGCTGAAGCATGTTCTAGAACAGTCTGCTTGTTCTTTGCTTGTTTTGGAGTGAGACCCATGCTGCCACCTGCGTCCCAGCCTTCTGTCAGAGCCACAGCTCTGCCGGGTCTTGTCTGGGGTCACTGAGCAGGAGCGGCCCAGAGGAACCCAGCGCTTCTCTTCTTTCCACTCCAAAGATCCGAGTGCAGGGACCCGGATTGGCCTCAGGGCCTCAGGCGGGCTCTCTGCCTCCTAACCCAGGGCCCAAGTCAGAGGCTGGCCCTGCTCATGCTTAGACTACAGGATGGAATGGAGCTCTCCTCCCAGGCCGCCCTCCATCTCACCTCCCAGAGGTCAGGCCAGGGAAGAAGCTGAGGCCAAGATGCTCACTCAGCCCCGAGAAACGCCCAACATGGCTGGCGTCTTCCAGAAACTTCAGAAAAGAAAAAGCAGCTTTGGGAGGGGCCCAGGTGAGCATGTGCCCAAAGGAATGAGGCCTTAGAGTTGAATCTCAGAGCCCCTTTTGCTTACAAGATATCTGAAAACCATCAACAATAAAAAAAAACATGTAAAAATGAAAAACAACACCAAAATACAGCAGTTTCTCTGACCACCCGAGCCATATACACGTTCCTCTTCAGCTTTTTTAAATTTAATATATATTTTTATTTAAGAGAGAGGAAGGGAGAGGGAAAGAGAAATAAAACATCAATGATGACAATCATCGATTGGCTGCCTCCTGCACGCCCCCTACTGGGGATTGAGTTCACAACCCAGGCATGTGCCCTTGACCGGGAACCAAACTGTGACCTCCTGGTGCATGGGTCAGTGCTCTACCACTGAGCCATGCCAACTGGGCCTCTTCAGCTTTTTGATGGTGGATCAGTGGCTAGTGGGAGAGTTGAAGATTTTAGCCCAAAACTGATATTTCTTTGCCCTGAAGAGTTTTTTCCATAGAAGTCACTTGGGAGTGGCCGAAGTGAGGGGAAGGCATGCTTTCAGCTCTGACCCACAGCTTTTTCTGATAAACATACAACCTCCTTTCCAGAGTCTCATGGGGTTTCCTACTTGGCACCTGGCATAGGCCGGAGCAGCCAAGGTTTGGTTGAGCTTTTCCAGGACTTTCTCCTGCCCAGTCATGGACACAGCAAGTATTATTATTATTTTGCATTCCAAATATGAGAGGACTTTATCCTTTTGGTTCAGCTTTGGTTAAGGTGACCAGATTTTAACATTGGTAAAGCGGGACACCATTGACCGGGGAGGGGGGGTGGGGGGTTCTTTTTTATTATTATTACTTAAAGTATTACAAAGAGTAGTACATATGTCTCTTTCCAAAAATCGGGACTTTTTTAAAACGCCACGGGACAAATTGTTAAAAATCGGGACTGTCCCGCCAAAAGCGGGACGTCTGGTCACCTTAGCTTTGGTACATTGCACCCCGGTTCCGACCAAGTCTGCTACCAGGGGTCCCATCCTTTGTTGAAATAACCCTGCCCCGTGCAAGGACTGGTTGTGGAGCAGTCTGAACAGAACAAGAAACCAAGCCCTCAGACCACTGCAGAGACGCTCTATTCCACTCACCATCTGAAGGTTTGACGAAGTTCATACTTGGCACAAGTGACCTTTTCACACAGGCAAGATAGCTATTTAAGCATCAGCTTTAAACCAGCTGTGTTCAAGGCCAGGTAAGAGCCACTGCACCAGCAATCCACCTAGGAAAACAGCATTAGTGAGTAAATTCTTATAATAGTTCTTTGTGCTTCTGTAGCCCCTTTACCAAAAGATATCTGACATTTTGTGCTTTCAAGTGAAGTACAAGTTATCTTAAAGTCAGTCCTATCTGGGGACACACTGGAGTTTCAACGTGAACTCAAATGCCAACGTTTTCTAACGTCTTGGGCCAGTTGTGGAAACCACTGTTACGTAACCGGGGATAAAGATGATCACGTATCTCACCGATGTGACGAGTTTCTCTTGTTGAAATGGGAAACATTTCAGAGTTGAATGGTTTCTCCTTTTACTTTGAAAAAGTTCAAGGTTAAATTCAGGGAAGCACAAGCTCCGATTTCCCCTCGGAATGTGTTGGTAACACTAAAGGGCATACACGTGCCCAAGTTCCCAAAGCATTCAGTTGCAATAGACCCCGGTGACATGTGCTACCTGAGATGTGCTTTTCAGGATTTCTACAATGTCTGTTACACATTTCAAATGTGATCTTCCTCAACTTCCACTGGTACTTTTGCAGCAAATACGAACAGACTGTGCTGGATGTCATCGTGCATCTCCCCTGGCCCTTCACAGACTGGTCAGTTCATTTCATCCTGCAGCAGGCCAGCACTCGCATCTCTGCTTCAGTGCTTTAAAAATAAATATGTAACATAAAACAGGTCTTAGGCTTCCCCATTCCCTGGTGACAATGCACATTGGCAGCAGTGACCTTTTCCTTCAGGTCGGCGTATCTGAAATCCGATGGCCCTTAAAAGGCAGGCCGGCTGGAAAGCCACCAATAAAAACACTAGCTCAGCTTAAAACAATTTGATTTCCACCCAAAATGAATCACCTTGCAGCACTAATAGATAATGGCAAACAGAACATGCTACTTACCAAGACGATTCCCTGCTGAGAGGCAAAACTCGGGGCTCATTCGAAGCTCGTTACCCTGTGAGGATAAAGGAATATAGTCTCATGGACATTTATGTGGGATGAATTAGTTGGAAGAGGAAAAAGGTTGAATACCCAACATCCACTCCTTGCTGATTGCTGAAGTGACAGCTCCAAGTGGACCTTCCAATGCAAACACGCAATCGGTGTTGGCCGATAAAGGAGTCAGCCTCCTGGAAGGAAAACTACCGCAGAGCATCCTTCTGTATCTCTGGAGGCAGGGTCTGTGATGAGCTTCACAAACAAGTTGTAAAGACATAGAAGGATGTCTTGTTTGTGTTGTTATACAAAACACAGTGCTTTGGTGACATGCCGTTCCTTCTACAAAATATCCAGAAGATGGTTCTGTGGCAGACTTTTTGTCAGTAATTCATCTTTTCATAGTATGTATGAACCACTTAGGTTTTGCGCATTCGTGAATTGAGAATTATTTTGTGCTACGGTGAATATCCAAAGAAAGCAAATGCCTCTGGGGGAAAAAATTTATTGTGTTTCAAAATATTATAACCATGCTTATATCCTTCCATACTGCATTAATGATAGCCTTCCTCCTTTCTTTGGTGCAGATTACTCTGTGTAGATATTCTTCGTGTAGTCTTGGTAATTGCCCCCACAATGTAGTCTGTAAGGGATTATTTACAACGTTTGCAAAGATTAGGGCAATGTCAGCTTTTCCATCATAGTGGAATATAAGATAAGTATAATGACTAATAACATCTACAAAGTTTGAAGTCTAGCCAGGCCAGGTGGTTCTGCTGGTTGGAGCATCATCCCATGTACCAAAAAGGTTGCAGATTCAATTCCTGGTCAGGGCATACCTAGGTTGCAGGTTCAGTCCCCAGTTGAGGCAACTGAGCAATGTTTCTCTCACTCTCAATTCCTCTTTTCCTTCCCTTCTCTCTAAAAATCAGTAAGTATATCTTCAGGTGAGGATTTTTTTTTTAAGTTTGAAGTATACTCTGACTGTTGGTATAGAGTTTATTCTACTGTAAAACAAGTTACTCATATCACTAAAAATTAAATACAATTTTCCAAAGTAAGGTCTCAACCACATTAATATCAATCTGAAATGGTAGTATTTGGGATGTTTGGGGCTTTATGTTATGTGAACCAGCCTGTAAACTAGACAGTGAACCAAAACTATGCAAGGATAGAGAGGTAGTTGAATCAATTCTGGAATTTTTTTAGACTGTTAAGAACACATGACCTAGCCCTGGCCTGGTAGCTCAGTTGGTTAGGGCATCGTCATGATACACCAATCAGGGCACAGACAAGAATAAACGAACAAATGCATAAGTAAGTGGAACAACAAATCGATGTTTCTCTGCTTGCTCTCTCTTTCTCCCTTCATCTCTCTAAAAATCAATTTTTAAAGAAAAGAACATATGGTCTAGTGGTTAAAGTAGAGACCTAGGAAAACTAGAATAAACCCAGATTCTATCCTCCAATGAGAGACTGAGCCTCACTATGTTTTATTTACCTTGTGCAGAAAACACTGAGAATGCTGCCTCCTTCCTTCCAGGATGCTCGTCAGAAGTACCAGCTCCTACCACTGATGCTACCAGGAGGCTGTCCATGTAGCGCTATGTACCCTCCTTCGCTAATGTGCTTTGGATTGTCATGACACCTCTAACAATTTGATTTCCTAAAGATATTCCCGCATTCAGTGTTTTGTAGATTTCACAGGCAGAGGGATGCATCTTATCTCACTGACCTGCAGAGGCTATTGTAACTATTGTCTCAGTATATAAAGAAATGAATGACGAAGGTGCCGTATCAGGATTTGAACTTCCATTTGTGGCTGAATTTGTGAAGTGTGACACTTTGGTGGTTTCTGTCCCACTGTTAAATGATAAAGTTACTCATCTGTGCCTAGGCAAATTAAATTTTATCAGGTTATTACCTAAGTGAAGTATCTAATTTAATAAAAGAGTAATATGCAAATTGACCCTCTCTCGGAGACACCTAAGCCATGCCCACCAGCCAAGCCACACACACCAGCCAGTCAGAGCGGCTATATGCAAATTAACCCAGCCAAGATGGTGGCCAGCAGCCACAGAGCTGGAATAAGCAGGAGGCTTCCATTAGGACAGCTGGATCTCTGCTCAAAGCAACAATGTTTCAATTATTGAAGATAAATAAACCCCAGAAACCTGATTACAGCCAGCCTCGTAGGGACGTTGGGTCAATGGGAGCTGTGGGCAGCTTGAGCTGGAATAAGCAGGAGGCTTGCCCCAGTGATGGAGGAAGCTAAGGTTCCTGTCTGCCTAGGCCGGCTGTGGCCTCTGCTCACGGTAACAAAGTTTCAATTATAGAAGATAAACAAACCTCAGTTATGTGCTTCCCGCCTTGGGCTCAAGGAAGCACTGGGAGCCTGAATTGTCAGAGGCAACCTACCTGGGTTCCGGTTAAAGCAGCAAAGTTACAACTTTAGAAATTAAATAAATCCCAGCCAGTCTCGCTGCAAACAGCCATCAGCCCCTCACCCAGGCTGGCCAGGCACACCAGCAGGTGGACATCCCCTGAGGGGTCCCAGACTGTGAGAGGACACAGGCCGGGCTGAGGGACCCCCCGAGTGCACAAATTTTTGTGCACCGGGCCCCTAGTTTTACATAAAAGACTAAAATTGGTGTTAGAAAGAATAGCTTGGTCAATATTGGCATAGGTAAGACATTTCTAAAGCTCTCGACAAAATCATAAACTAAAACCTTTCTCTCCCCATTAAACATCATGGAGCACTTTTTCTTTTAGATAAACCATCTATGGTGTGTTTACTGAAGCTTGTGTTGATAGTCCCTCATAGTGTTTGCAGCTCTGTTCTGGCAGCTCCACGCAGCGAGTCCACAGTGCAGAGCCGCGGCCCCTCTGGAACCTCAGCTTGTTTGTTCTCTTGCTGTTCGAAAGGTAATTAAGGAGCATTGCATGTTTCTCAATTAATGATTTCTCATTCAACAGGGGATCTTTGATGCTAATTTGTTTTAATCAGGGCAGAGGCTGCTCAAAAACTCCAAACAATTCAGTGAGAGGAACTAGGAATTTTTAATCAAGTGGAAGAGATTTAAATGCTCTGAGGGACGCATCCGTCATGCACTTCCAATTCCTGCTCATTTAAGAAAGTTCTATGGGGCTTTATAAACCAATGTGAGAATTATTAGAGTACATTGTATCCTACAATATGATTTTCCTTTCTGTATTTGTGCGACTATCTAATGAACTCCACTGAAAGCCTATTTTGATACAACCTCCATTTCTCTCTCAAGAATGTGCTTATGTGAACATCTAATACCCTTCTTTACATAGACACTTGTAGAGGTAGAACGTGTATGTGTAAGAGTATATTTATGTCTATGTAGCAAACAAAGAATGGAGGGTTCATTATAAAGGAGCATGAGGTGTAAAACATTCTGTTCACCCCTTGGGCAACTGTCCTGAGGAACTGGCTGTTCCTAATTGGAGCTGCTAAGTCCAAGTTGCATTACGTACATGGGAACACAGGCTATGCGGAAGGTACCTTGAAGAGCCATTATAGTGTGGTTAGGCCCTAATCATTAGGCCCTAAATTGTGTTAAAAAAAAACAATGACTTAACCAGGTTGACCACGCCTTATGGAGATTAATACACCAAGTAGTTAAATTACGATGCTGCCTTGCTTTCCCCATGACCAGGTTCTGATCCTCTCGTTCTGATGACTTCTCGTCAAGACTACTTTGCAGGAGTGTCCATCGTGTGACAATGAGGTGGGCTGAGGTGTTTTTCCTCCCTCTCACTGATACAGAAACATCTCAGCGCCGGAGAGACCAGTATGTACGGGCTCCCTGACAGCGGGAAAACAAACTTTGTTTTTCATCCAGTGGCTGTGGAGTTTGAGAGCAGATCACAGCCACCTGGAGAGCTTGTTAAACCAATTCCCCGGGCCCCTCCGGGGCTCCTGATTGGACGAATCCGGAATTGGGCACGAGGCTTTCATTCCCAACACGTGCTCAGAGGATGCTGGGCTGGGCTGGGCTGGTGACCCGACTTCCAGAACTTCTGTTAGGAATAAGTCAATCAGAACGAGGGGAGCCACCGCTCAAACGCAGCACTAGGCAATGGCTCTGCGTCCTGCGTTTGTTCCAGCATATTTATTGATCACAGGTTCACTCGGCCAGACAATAGGCGAGCCTGTGTGTCTCCACAGTGGCCTTTGGGTGAGTAGCTGGGCGGGGACTGAGTGGTGGACTTGGGCAGGGGATGACACACATGCCTGTATGTTTATTCATCGAGATCCCCTAGAGGGCTTTGCAGGAATGAGGGACATTTGAAAACAAACGTTTGAATGGAAATGACGATGTGGCATACCTGAGCTAATGGGCAACGGCCAAGCCAAACTGGCTTGTGAAAAAACTGGAACATGCCCTGGCCATTTGCTCAGTAGCTAAAGCATTGGCCCAGGGACAGAAGGGTGTAGATTCCATTCGGGGTAAAGGGCACCTACCTCAGTTGCAGGTCCCATCCCTGGCCCCAGAAGGGTTCGTGTGGGAGGCAACCAGTCAATGTGTCTCTCACAGATGTCTCTCTCTCTTTCCCCCACTTCCCTCTCCCTCTCTCTGTAAAGATCAATGGAAAAAAATATCATTGGGTGAAGATTTAAAAAAAAAAAATTAGACCAGGATGACGTTTCCTAGCCCTGCTCAGAATAAGCGTGATCTGGGTGCTCTGTCAGACATCTGTGTTTTCAGTAAGACTCCAGTTAATTCAACAAACAGGCATGGGGAACTCTACTTAAGAGCCCAGTTCTTTTTCCTTAGAACTATTCTTCATAGTGGTACCAAAACTGCCTAAACAGAACCTCAGAGGGGAGCCCCCCCGCCCTGCTCTAGCCTCTATCTGGGCCACACTTTGCAGGCTGACCTTGGCCCTCAGCTTTCCCTGACGGGTGGCATAGCTGCATTAGCGGGCCATGAGTTGGCCCAGGGTGCCTCTTAGCTGCGTAATTACTGAACGTAGTGTGATGAGTTCAAGTACTACTGCTTTGATTCTGTCAATTGGGAGTTTTTTCTGACTCCAGTATCATAAGGCCGTTTAGGGACAGGGGAGGGGATTCGGTTCTCCTGTGTAGGTATGAATGGTTATTCAGTTGCATGTACATTTGTCCTTAATTGGTAGCCAAGGAATCCAGTGCTTAAAGATGATCGTGTTTTGAAATGTGTCTTCTGAAAGTCCAGATAGTTAATGGCGCCTGTGCTCTAGGCAGTATGCATGTGATTTAATCTTCCTACAACCAATAGGAGGGGGATGTTGGAAGCCCTCGTTTACAGATAAGAAAACTATGGCTTCGAGCATTCACCCACCTAAATCCATGAGGGAGTTATGGGAAAGAGTCAGCCACAGAATGCACCCCTCCTCCGAACCTGCCGGAGATTAACACACAACCTTCAGACAATGGCAGGAAAAAATGTCAGAAACTCCACCATCACTCCCCTACCATACTTCCTAATGCCAGAAATATTATATATATATATATATATATATATATATATATATATATATATATATAGTTGATTTTTTACAGAGAGGAAGGGAGAGAGATAGAGAGTTAGAAACATCGATGAGAGAGAAACATCGATCAGCTGCCTCCTGCACACTCCCCACTGGAGTTGTGCCCGCAACCAAGGTACATGCCCTTGACCGGAATCGAACCTGGGACCCTTCAGTCCGAAGGCCGATGCTCTATCCACTGAGCCAAACTGGTCAGGGCCAGAAATATTTTTAATAGAAGGGACATGTTTCCTTTTCTAATGAGCCGTTTAATCTTTTGGGATGATCATGGTTCTCCCACGTAAAGGAAAGGGGCTCCACCTCTGTCCAGCTCCAGACAATCTCAGACCTTCAGATGCCCTTGACCGCCGGTGCCCAGGAGTCGGCCTCATCAATCACACAATCACTGTGGGAGTCCAGGGGCTGGCTTCAGACCTAATCATGTCCTATGGCTCGGTCATAAAAGTGCTGATGATCTAATCAAAAGTGACTCTGCAATTACACGTCACATCTTGATGATCATCTTGTCAGTACCTCACTTTGCTGGGATTTACAAATCCTGAGGCTAGAGCTGGGATGATGGCGAAAGCTCAGTGCAGAAGTCACCTGTGGCCAGGGCCCGTGCTGTTCCATGTCACTACTTCATTTGGATCGAGTCCAGCACACAACCCTCCCCCGCTCTCGCTGCACCCGGCAGAGCCATCCCCTCTCTGCTGGCTTCCGTCTTGCACCAGTGCTTACAGAGAAGAAAGCACGGGTTGTCATGGGTGCTGTAGGTTTGCGTCGGGTCAAATCACATTACAAGTTGCTAGGAGAGGCATTCAACTTATTTGAGGGAACTCTGACGTGGCTGTCAGAAATGCTGTCTACGCTTGGCGTCTTTTCCTTACCCAGATCCCACAAAAACAGGAATGGAGACAGCCCTTTTCAACTAAAGTGTGTTCACAGGGCTAGTTAGGTAGCTTGTTATTCTCAGTTTCCTCATCTGTCTAGTGAAGGGCTGTCTCAGGAGAGACTGGCTCTGAACTCTTACTGTTTGGCAGTGCGGTTGTGTGCCCCCCCCCCGCCCCCTCCAAGCCTGCGGTGCCTTAGAAATTTATGAAATCAGCTCTGAGAAGGCCGTTTTAGAACCCATTGGGTTAGTCCAGCTTCACAGGAAATCCATGCTCTTAGAATAGCACCCAAGTCTGCATCAGCAAGGTGGCATCGACAAGGTGAAAGTCTTCCTTCTGTGATTTGAGACTCTCTGCTGTGGACTGGCATGACAGAGCACTGACAGAAAGGGGGTTTGCAGCCTCCACACGCATCTTCTTTATCTTTTCTAACAGGGATCCTTTGAGTCGTACATCAAATAGTCTTCATTCAGCCTCACCAAAATACCAACTGCTTGCTTACGTTATGTTTGCAGGGAAGCTTAATTTCTACCCACAGGAGGGTGTGTTGTGATTTCACCACTTCAGCTGTGTGTCCAACAACCTCCATTGCCTGGAACGGGCATTTAGGAAATAAATTTGACTCAGAAGATTAAAATGAGATGTAGATAATTCATAAATTTGGGGGCACCAAAAGACTCTATATACAGAGCGGCTAGTTAACAGACAGAAATGTTAATGACCCTTAGTCTCCTCAAAAAAGATTACTGGATATGTTTTTGAGACAGCCGACTTTCAGAAGAAACAGCACAATGCTTTCATGATTATGTTGAAGAGAAGTCATTATTTTCCATCTGGGGCCAAAATAAATGGTAACTCTCCATCTCCTAACCAGTTAGAGGCATGCGAACACGAGGTAACTAGTGCGTTTATATGCAGCATACAGATGTATGACCTAGATATCTCTGACATTAATTTAACAGTGCAGCCCTGGGCCTGGCTAATGCTTGAACAAGTTTTTTTTTTCCCCTTTAATGATGAGCATGAACCCTGAGGGCATTGTGTTTGATGGGAGTGACAGCTCTGAGATGCAAGCCCCTCTCAGGATGAGTGTGCTGACTCAGAAACAGGCGGGGAGTTGTCAGACAAATGAGAAACCTTCTAGCTTAAACGGTGTGTAGCTAATCAGTGCTGCGGGCACACTTCATCATATCCCAGAGAAGAGGGTGCCTTCCTAAAGATTTAGTTCTTGTCTGACTGGTGTGGTTCAGTCGGTTGAACGACGACCTATGAACCAGAAGATAAAGGTTAGATTCCCAGTCAGGGCACATACCCGTGTTACTGGCTCGATCCCCAGTAGGGGGCGTGCAGGAGGCAGCTGATCAATGTAATGCTTCTATCTTGCTCTCCCCCTTCTTTCCTCTCTGAAATCAATAAAAATACATTTTTAAAAAGAGATTTAGTTCTTAAAAGGATAGTCAGTATAGCATCTAGAATCTGCATGACAAACTGTCCCAAGGCTGTCTCTTTCAATGGTCTGATGTATTTTGAATTCTATAGCAACTGACTAAAGGAGTTTATTTTCTTTCTTTCTTTCTTTCTTTCTTTCTTTCTTTCTTTCTTTCTTTCTTTCTTTCTTTCTTTCTTTCTTTCTTTCTTTCTTTCTTTCTTCCCTCTCTCCCTCCCTCCCCCCTCCCTTCCTCCCTCCCTCTCTTCCTTCCTTCCTTCCTTTGCCTCCAGAAGATTCATCATGCTCCTGAAGCCACTTGGGACTGAAATCTCAGTCTTTCAGATATGCTTTGAAATAAAATCACAGCTGCTTCTGTACTTCTAAGATATTGCCTAATTAAGTCTGAGATCAATGAAAGAATTCAAACAAACAATTCAGCAAGAAAAATAGGTATTTGTGTCTATTTGCCTGGGATTTTCTTTCAAGTTGCTTAAGTTCCAGTCAGGATTAATTAATCCTGTGGCTGACTGAGGTGCTGCAGCGAGCGGAGGGAGCATCCGTGTGATCTGGACTGTGGGCAGGAGGTGTGTGTGCCCAGACTGAAATAAGCATGCTGAAAAAGACATGCACAAAATATCTACTAGGAGAGCTTTCCGATCTGTTGGTAAAAGAGGAAATGAGACTTAAATGGTTTAACAGTTCAATGCCAGTATCAGAATCCTAATTATTTCAGGTAGGATTTCACCAATTCAGGTATCATTGTACTGGAAGGGAATTCTGAGTTTGTGACTTAATGAAGATGATTAAAGGATTCTTGAGACTCTGTTACAAGCTCAGGAATGAGAATGATAGGGTCTCTTACCATATAGTAACTCAACGATAAGGTGCCATTGAGTGGGGGTCAGATAGTCATTTAAAGGAGGCCCTTACTATGGAGAACTGGTGGGGCCTTAGTTGCCTTCTGAAGGGTGTGTCTGGACTCCCATTCTCTGTGCCTTGTTCCTATTTTGTTGGATCTTCCCGAGGATCCTGTCTGTTTTATGTCGGACAACAGATCTCTGTTGGATTTTGTCTTGCTCCATCATTTCCTCAGCCCTTCCCCAGATTCTAAGCTCTGGAAGAACAAAGCATGACATTAGCCAGGATGCTCTAGGTTTGCATCAAGACAAATCACATTACAAATTGCTATGAGAAGCATTAAAATTCTATCCTAGAACCCCAGGGTATTGAGCTATAAATAATAGACAGCCTTGCGGTGGACTAAACCATACAGAATTTATATTTCACTGAACAAGAAAACCTGGCAGTGAGAGTCCTAGGGTTTTGAGGCTCAAAGGGGCTTCCCTCCTTCCCATCCTCAGTGGGCGGGCTTTATCCTCACTGTGTCCATCTTGGTCACAGGATGCTGACCTGGCACAAGGCCTCACCTCCTCCCATGACATTTACAAAGCAGGAAGGGAGAGAAGGTCCATGTTGCTCTCTTGTTTAGAATTCTCTTGGCTTTCATCAGGAGGGAAAATCTTCTTCAGAAGCCAACCCCGCCTTTCATCACATCTTCTCTTAGCTTTCATTGGCTAGGACTGAGTCACAGGCTCACCCTGGACCAAGTGCCGGTACAGGGCAAGGGATTACCATGATTGGCTTAGGTGTGTACCAAGGAAGAGAGCAACCACATCACCTGAGACTTTGTTAGAATTGCAGCCCAGACCTACTGAACCTGAACTTGCATTTAGCAAGGGCTCCCTGGTGTTCAGGTGGACATGAAATTGTGAGACACTCCAGCTTTAAGGATTCTCCCCCTGGGGCAGGATGCGTTGCAATTTGGAGAAAGTCGGGATTATGCTAGCAAGAAAGTAGGGCATGGCTTTGGGGTAGGCAACCATCAGTGTCTACCAAAATCTTTGAGTTCTTCTGTACCTATATTAGGATTATCACTTGTTTTGGTGACTATTACTTTTTCTCCAAAATGTTCTGCAAAAAAAAGAAAAAGAAAATGCTGGCTTATCCTGTTCTATGCTTCACCAGGGAATGGTTCAGGTTTACCAAATGGCCCTACAGCCCTCTCCCTCATCTGCTGGCCCTTGGATCATGTCTGGATTTTCCGTGAGTGCTACACACTCCCTGTGGCAGGAAGAACCACTTCCTAAGCAGGATGTAAGCTGAAAATGTTCCCCATGTGGCAGGTTACATAATGACCCCCTCCCCCCCGCCAAGATACCCTTGTCCTAATCCCGGACACTCGGACATATGTAGCAAAAGAGACTTTGCAGATATGGGGCCTAAGAGTCATCACAAATGTCCTTATGGGAATAAAGCAGAAGGAGGTTTAACTTCAGAACGAGAGACGGCAACATGACAACAGAATCGAAGACAGAAGGGTGAGGCTACAAGCTAAGTGATGCCATTTGCCTCCAGAAAACGGAAGAAGGAAGCAGCCCTGCCGAAGACTTGATTTCACCCTGTAAGGCTTCTTTTGAACGTTTGGCCTCCCAGGCTGTAAAAAACACTGAAACAGTTCTGTTATTCTAGGCCACTCGTTTTAGGGTAATTTCCTTACAGCAGCCACAGGAAGCTAATACGTCCATCTTACCATCCCTGTCATTGTTGGTTTAAATTCAACAATGATACTTTTTCGTTATTTTAATTTCGTTGACAGATGCAATTTTAGATTAAGTTTTTACGAGATACTCAGATATCATCAGAATGAGGTCCTGTGTGGGCTATGATAATACATTAGACTCTAGGAAGCCTGGAGACACAACTACCTGCCCATGGTAGTTGCAGGGCCTCCATCACCATCTCCTCTTGCCCCCAGCAGCAGAAAGAGCATAAGCATGAAGGGAGGGAGGAAGGGAAGGGGAATCTGAGATCACACACACACACACACACACACACACACACATGCTTGACTTGAATTCAGCAGCTCATAGAGTAGGGGGGAAAAGAAACACAATTAGAAAACCAACTTTACTCATGCTTCCCAGATTTTATTCTATAGCAAACCCAGTAAATTGCACTTTTCTCCACCAAAACCATTTGACAAGATGCTGAAGACCAAGAAAGGTCAAAAGCAGAAGCTCTCTGAGGAGACCAAACATGCCACCAAAATGAATAAAGGGTGGTCATTAGCAGCCGTGAAGGGATATGAATTGGATCTGGGAAAGGCTGAGAGGGGACAGGAAGGTCTCATGGAAAGCAGGGCCAGCAGGCGAGTGGGCAGAGGCCACAGCTCAGGCCTGGGGGTGGGGTGAGGGCTGTAATTCTGCAGACATGGGGCCTTGACCTCCAGCAGGAGGAAGGAGCCGCTCCTGGCGTTGGCACGTTTGTGCTGAGGGAGGCTTTTAAAGGCGCTCTTTGGACAGTGTTCATCTCAGGCCATTTGGATGGAGATGGATGAGGGTCTGTAGTGAGGCCGACTAATGTGAAGAATCATTGTTTTCACTGCTGGGAAGGAGGGGGAAGGAGCTGTCACAATCTTGCAAGCACAGCTTTTTCTCAGAAATGAGCTCCCAGCCCTGAAGTCTGCTCCTAAACGCCATGCACGGCTAAATGGTGCTAATAACGCTGGGCCCTCTATTGTCACTCATCCCAACACTGGTGGGAGCCATCTTCTCCAGTCTCGTCCCCCTTCCTACTCCTTTGTTTGGAAAGAGCCAGCTCCCTGGGGTCATTTGCTGGGCCTTGTGGCATAAACTTTCACAGTGGAGAAGGCTGATAGGTGACGTTGATTGGGTGGTTACTGGTTTAGTTTTGTGTTTTGAACTTTGTCATTGAAATTCCTTTGTTTCCGCCATCTTGCCGCACCTCCCCAAATAAAACAGATCTTTAGGAAAAACAGACCTTGGCTCCTGGTCCCCAGAAAAAGAAGGGCCAAGTGACATACAAAAATAAATAAAACACAATCACATTCAGTTCTGTAGCCCAAGGCCTATACCTCCATAGGCTCAACAGAATATTTAGTTAATAGGCTCCTGCCCTCAGCCATCCTCAGGCAGGGAAAGGAGTTCTGCTAGATGCATACATGGGGGGGGGGGGGGGGGACCTATAGAGGAGAGAGGTGCAGCCTTTGTTCCTTTTTAGACTAAGACCACAGGATGTATGAGGAGGACATGCACACACAGGCACACCAAATATATGCAGTGAGAATAAATCGTACTATTAGCATCCATTTTCTTTTACAAACCTGAACCACTCTAATTTAAAAAGTAATTGTTTCACATACACAGGTGTGAATTTTTTCAAAATTTGCACCAAATATTCTATGCCCATTGGATATGAGCAGCCACAGAAAAGTATGTGAAAATGTTGGTTGGCAAAGGTTTTACACTCGATTGAAATATTTACATATATATATGCCATAAGAGTATAGCTTGATGGAGCTTCTCAAGATGATGTCTCTGAAACCAGAGCTAGATGGAGAGCCACATGGCGGCATCTCCAGAGCTGTCCTGTGCCTTCTTCCTGTAGCTGCTTTGACTTCACCCAAGGGTAATATCATTCTCTATAGACTTCGCTGGCCTATCTCTGCGCTTCATCTGAGTGTGTGATGAGGTGTATCCTCTCTCGTTGTCTGGCTTCTGTTCAACACTATAGTTGCGAGACTCATCTGTGCTGTGCAAATGGCTGTAGATGGTTTGTTCTCCTTGCTATCACTGTGTGTGCATGGACCCTAATGTATTTATCCACGCGGGTGCCAGTGGGCTCTCTCAGGCCCTTCTGAACAGTGGAGCTCTGAGCGTTGTCATACATGTCCTCTGGGGAACCTATATACACATTTTGATGTGATAAGGGGTTCACCGTCAGCCTTGGTTCTGACTTACATTTTAAGGGAGCCGCTCTGGTTTGCTGTGTAAAGAACAGCTCCAAGATGACAAGGGTCAAGGGTGGACACAAAGAAACCAATGTGAAGGCTTAGGGGACAATCCTGGAAATACAAGTGCTGCTTGGACTAGGATGGAAGTGATCTGAGTAGTGAAGAGTGGTCGGGGTCTGGATGTGTTTTGAAGGCTTCTCATGAGGATCTGGGGTCTTGCTGGTGGTCAGTAGTCCAGCAGTGGCTTATCACTCAGGCTTGTCCTAATGGCCCTCTGGGCTATAATGCCTGTGCACGTTCCACTCCCTGACATGGTGGCCACAACGACTGGCCACCATCTGAGGCAAACAGGGGGGCCCCAGAGCACTCTGGATGGCCATTGGTAGAAGAGAAAGCAAGATTAGAGAGTAGCCTTTGAAATGGTTTTCTTCAAGAGAGCATGAATGCCGTTAAAAGCTACAAAGGTTTGTTTATAAGATTCTTTGCTCCATCTCAAAGGACTGACTTGCAACTTTGTCCATGTGTAGCTTGTTTTTAGCAAGTTTTTAGAGCAACAACAGAAAACCCAGAGTTGTCTAAAACACTGACCCTTTCTAAGATTCCCAGGATTTCCTCCAGCTACTTCCTCCTTCACACAGACCCACAGTTCACTCTTCTGTCCTTGTGGTTGAGTCTCCAATTCCTGTTCAGTTTCCTCAGGAGAATTCGTGTCTACGGGCATCCAACATGAAAAATTCAGAATAACCTCTCTCGTGCTTCCCCATCTTCACCCCAGTTCCAGGCACTGGGGCACATTTCTCTTCACTTCTGGGTTTTATGAGAAAGATTCCCCCCTCTTTGTTGACCATCATCTTCATATAATTTTCTGTGTTTGTTTTTCTGAAATTACTAAGGCATTAAGACCGCACTTTTGTTTTTCGACCCCAACAGCTAACTTTCTTTGTTATTTTATCAGAACTCTTTTTAGTTCCATGAGAAGTTTCTCTTTCCCATAACACAGACCTCTTTTTCTTTCAAGCAAACAGGGTTACCTACACCTGCTTAATTCAGTCAATAAGCAAATGGATTTTCAAGTTTCCTTCAAATAAATAGCCTAGACCACTTGACTGCCAACGCAAGTGACATCTTTGAACTAAATCTAATAGAGAAAGATTGGAATAACTGATTCCTGTGTGTGCTTTTCTTTCTTGAGATAAGATGAAGCGGGAGAATTCAGACAACATGATCATTGATTTTTAGTCTTTTATCCTCCATGAAAGAAACCCCCTTATCCCAGCTTTAGCAAAGTAGCAAACAGGTGTTGCTTCTGTGTACAACGCTGAGTGGGCTCACTCTCCCCCCGCCCCTGGATTTGGGGTGGTACGGTCCCTGGTGTGGGGGATGAGTAAAGAAACTGTCCTCGGAGCTGCCCTCACCCACTGCGCCCGTGTCACCTGTTGGAACACAGTGGGGTTGGCAGACGGCAAGTTGTAGGAGGATTGCTCGTGGTTTCTGCTGAGAACAGACTTAATAGAACAGGCTGTCGCAGGGCAGTGAAATATGGCATTCGGTGGATTTAAACACATACATAATATGCACAAAAGATGGGGAACTATTCAATTATTAAAGACCAGTGACATGAGCATTGACTAATAAGCTCACAGCACACCCCATGCAGCTATTGGAAGAGGCGCCCTCGAGGTTATCCTGCAAATGGACCATTTATCCAAGTCTGCTTCCAGGATTCTGGCTCCTCCCTGGGACTCCTCGCAAAGGAGTAGCTAATTATTCCACCCGACCCTCCGGCACCTCTGAGTAATAGGCCCTCCAGGCAGCCTGCCTTCTCGGTGCCCTTCCCAGCATCGCCCTCACTCAGGTGATGGTTGAGCATCGACTCTAAAGTGCTCCCCGGATTTAAGGCTGCAGCTCTGATGCCTCCTCACACTCTCCCACCAACTGCTCCTGAAACCCTCGGCAGCATCACCTTAGGCCTCTGCCCTGCATCCCTTGACCCGAACAGTCCCCCCTGGAGAGAGGCACACCCCACTTCCTGCATTAGATCTCTGCTCAGCTGTCGCTTCCCACGCCTTCCCTGATCACCGTCTACAGTGCACCCCCATCGTGCTCTCTCCCCTTACCCTGCCTCATGTTTCTTTAGAGTAGGGATACCTTTTCCCATAACTGTTTCCATTTTTCTGACATAACCCACATGCTAAAGTTCATCCCTTTGTGCATTCTCTGAGTGTTGACAAAAGCATACAATCCTGCACCCACCACCACCGTTAAGGTGTAGAACAGTTGCATCGCCCCCAAAAAAATCACTGATGCCCTCCCCACCTCTTTCGTAGCCAACACGGACCTGTTTCCCGTCCTTCTAGTTTTGCCTTTTCCAGAACCGCCTAGAAGCGGATCATAACAGTCTGTGGCATTCTGAGTCTGTCTCTGCCACTCTGCAAGGGCCTCTGGGATTCATTCATGCTGCTGGGCATCGCAGTCCCTTCCTTTGTGTGGCTGCACAGCACTCCATCGTGTGGGTGGACCACAGCTTGTTTATCGTTCCCTGTTGAGAATATTGGGGTGAATGTGATGGATTACAGCTGCTATCATCACTGTGGTCAAGTTTGTGTGTACACGAACGTTCTTATTTGGGGGGCTAACGACCTAGGAGTGGGGTTCCCGAGTCATGTGGTAAGTGTATGTTTAACTTCATATGCATCTGGCAAACACTTCCCCAGAGTGGTCATGCCATTTTCCATTGCCACCAAACCGCGCCTGGCCCTTCGCCTCCGGGTTGCCGCTTCCCTGCCCGCTCCGAGCAGCCTCCTGCTCTCCCAGGGTTTGGGCCAGCTCAGGGGGATGCAGGGCGATGCCTTCCAGTTCTTTCACAGGATCGCGGAGGCCATGGGAGAACTTGGGGCCTGAAAGAAAGCCCGCAGGAGGCCCTCTTGGAGGCACCAGAATCTGCCTTTGGCAGCTGCCGGTGAGAAGGGAGGCCTGCGAGAGTGAGCGTTACCTTGCCCACGTTGTGCCGGCTTTGAAATGCTCCCTGGGGGAGGATTTATAGGTCCTGAGCCTGAAGGGCGCTGGAGTGCGTCTGAGAAGGGCTTTCAAAAGGCCCTTCTGGAGGTCAGCTCTCAGCACTTGGACCGGCAGAAGCCAAAACAGCTGATTCTCTAGAGCTGAGTGAGGTAGGGCTCAGGCCAGGTCTCAGGAAGGATGGTAGGGGACAGGACTAGGGCTTCAGGAGGACCTTGGACTCTTGGAGGGGCCCGCTCTACGTCAAACAGTTTTAAAAAGCAACATGATACAGTTTTCAATGTCTGCATCGCCACGTATAAGGTGGCTGTTTTTGGTCATTATGTGTAAGATTCATTTTCTTAAAAATGATTGGTGCCTAATCAGTATCCCTCTCTTTCACCCCAAGTTAAGTATTTAGTGTTTTGCAAACAGATTTGGCGATGCTCCTCAAAAGAGTTCTGATCCATTTGTGACAGGACCCATTTCACCCTCTATTCGTTGGAAACCCGGCTACTGGGTGTAATTGTTAAGAATGAGTTAAGTAGGTACTACAGGGAGAGAGGGAGGACCCCGCTCCCCCATCCAAAGACCTGTTCTGTGAGATGACTCAGCTCAAAGGGACCTGAGCGTTTTCAGGACTTTGTAAGTGGTCTGTGGAATGGACTGAGGATTTGGGTTCTAGACTTCTGGGTGAGGTAACAAATCACATTGCCTACGTCAGGCAGGGCAACTCACAGGGTTTGGACTCCATAGCTCAGGCTGCACTAGTCAAATAGCATTTAGTATTCCTACTACACACCCGACAGCTATCCCAGGCACACAAAGAGAGGTTGCAGTGGGAGAAGAATTGGGCAGAATGGCAATGCTCGAAGCAGCTATACCTATTGCCTAAGACTTTGGGGTGTCTTTTGGGAGGGCGAGATTTGTATAAGGTTTGTTTCATTTCTACTCTGTCCATTGGCTATTTAATTAAAATTTTTATTTGGCAACTCTGTATATAAGATACACTCCAGGGTTCTGTGAGGAACATAAAGCTGGTTCAGTTATGGACAGTGAATGGGTACATGGATAGGTTGACGGATGGATGGATGGATGCATGCATAGATGGATGGATGCATGGATAGATTGATGGATGGATCGAATGATGGATGGATGAACGTTGGATTCTGGGAATATGCAGGTGTTGGGCCAGGGACCTGCACATTTTCTCTTCATCTGCCCAGCAAATAATCCCCAGGAAGCATCTTAACAGACAAGAAAACAGGGGTTCACTGAGGATTACTAAGTTACAGCAACGGTAGAGTCTGGACCCAGCTCAGAGGGCTCTTGGGGACAGTGAGCTCCTGGACATGCGTAGGACTCGTTGTGGGCTCTGTGCTGCCCACCCTCCCCTGGTCCTGCCCCCTGGGGAAAGCAGCCCTTGCACAGCTGAGCTCCCAGGGGTGGCAGGAGGGTGGGGACATGCTCAGAAAAGGAGTCCCTCACCATCTCTCCCTCCGCCTGAGTTTTTCCCCTGGAGCTTCCATGTGATATTCTGATCCCTGACACCTTCCGTCTGCTGCATCGGTAATGACCGGCCTCCCGGGCCCTGGGCTGCCTCTCCACCGGTTTCCCTGATGCAGCACTTTTTCCTCGGTGCATTATTCTCCCCCAGATTTTCAAATTCCCCGGGGATGCCAATCAGACAGCGAGCTCCGCACACTTGGCAAGTTTTGAGTTTTAACAAAAAATCATGTTTATTCCTGTGAAGACTCTTTCCTTTCCCCAGGAACTCTCCTAACAAATGCACTTTTTACTGGACTCAGGCTTTTTCTTGACTTGTGTGTGTTGTTTTTTTTAAGCTGACTCTGTCCCCAGATTCCTTTTGCTCTCAGGAGCCCAGCACCTGCACCGTGGCTCTGGCTTGGACAGCCTGGGTCCTGGGAGAGACTTGTGTCCTCTCTCCCTGGTTAACCGTCCTAGTGTTTCCAAGGTGATTGAGAGCATTGCGGGTGAATGGAAGAAGAAAGAGGGTACAGCCCTGCCTGCGTGAGGCTCTCCCAGGCTCCATGTGTAAGGGCCCCAATGTCATGAGCAACAAAACAATAGCAACAGCCGTGGGGACAGCAGGCCATCAGAAGTGTCTATGGCCCCCAATTCTATCCTGGGGTCACCTTGGCAAGGACCAGTCCCTACGACACAAATGCAGGGAAAATGAAGCGCACAGAGGAGCCGTGTCTCTTTCATGTTTGAGGCTGAGCATGTTGTGATTGGCATACAGCTCACTGTTGTTTCTTTGCGTGGGAACAGGTGGCCATGTATTTTGTCCACTTTCCAGTTGAGTGGTGGTTCTTTTTCTTCTTGATTTCCAGACGTTTTTATATGAAAAGATCAGCCCTTTTTCATCTGAGCAGGAAGGGAAGGGCCGTCCATCAGCAGAGGTGTTGGCAGGGACGTGGGAGGGCCTGGAGGCGGGAAAGACAGGTGTACTTAATAAGAACAAGCTTGTTATGACCCAGGGGTCAAGGCCCAGCTCAGATCACACCTCTGCCAGGAAGCTTTCCCAGATCTGCCCAGCTGGGAAATTATCCCCGTCTGTCTGTGGCCAGGGCCCAGCTCTGTGGGCGGCATGGTCTGCCTTGTGTTGGAGAGTGGCCAGAAGTGGAGCAGAAAGAGAGGTGGTGGGCGAGTTGGAGCGATGGCACTACCGTACTTTACCTTGGTCATGCCCCTTCTCCCATCTGGGTCTCCACATGCACATCCATACAATGGGAGCATTAGACCAGATTGCTGTCAGGCAGAATCGCCTGGGGACCGTTTTCACATCGCACATGCCTGGTGCAGACCTCAGATTTGGTGGGCTGCACGGGGTGGCTGTGCATTGTTATGTGTGTCCGTTGGTGGAGACGAACTGGTGCAGATGATGACCGTCAGGATCCCTCACCTCCCAGAGGCTCGGTCGGTGTCTTCTGGCCGAAACTATACACCCTGGGAGCTTGTTTCTCCCCTGGGGCAAGTACCTCCTCACAACGCGTGATTGGTGGTCGGGAGGCATCTGTGAGATCAAATGAAAGGAGTTGTCTTCTTCCCTAGCCTCATTGTGATATTTCTGCTGCTTATGGAAATACACTGGTGAGTACGGACAGTTTTGTGGATTTTTAAAGAGTATGTTTTTATTGATTTTTGAGAGAGAGGAAGGGAGAGGGACAGAGAGAGATAGAAACATTGATCGGCTGTCTCCTGTACGCCCCCTACTGTGGAGGCCAAAAGCTGGGCATGTGCCTGGACCTGGAACGGTACCAGTGACCTCTTGGTTCCTGGGCTGAGACTCAACCACCGAGTCCCTCTGGCCCCGCAGGAACAAATAATTGTGTAACCTCTAAACTGTGCGGATTTGATCTATTTATAACACAGAGTTAATCTAGCCCAAGTTAATCACCCTGAAGCCATTAGCCATTTGGAATCTCTCTCCAATGGGACGAGAGGTCAGGCATTTAAACCATGTGGGCTTTATGAGTAATTGTTTCCTCTCCCATGCTGAGCTGTTTGCTTGATGAAAAATTCATGACGTTCCCTCCATCTGATCGGAGGCGACTGTTCAAACGCGCAGCCTCCTCAGTCCTTGCTCTAATAACTCTCGCCTCTCCGACCTTTCAGCGCTGCTTTCCTACTCGTGCCCCTTGACATGGTAGAAAATCCAGAGTGTGTGGCCAGCACTTGGCCGCCAGGGGACCTGGCTTGTGGGCCCGCTGACTGCATTTTCGAGTGCTTTTATGTTGCAAATGCTCCTAAACAGCGGACAGCCTTGGTCATTAGGGGAGCTATGGAGGCCTAGTGGTGCCTCAGCCAATGGCGCACATCCTGCTTTTACGCTGTGGCCTGGCCCGTTGCCCTTCAAGTGTAGTCAGTGCTGTGGCAGCTAACGAACTGCTTTTCGGCCGAATTGGCCCGAGGCTGGCACGTGGACCCCAGCTTTGTCCGGTAAAGCATGTACATGGCATTGCACTTGGAGAAGGCATGTGCCGAGTCAGCGAGGCCCCTCCCATGGGGAGCAGAGCCTCGGCATGAGGTGCTTGCCACGTCAAAGGCATGTGGCAGAGAGCACCTGCCTGCCACCTTGGGCTTGCTGGGTGGCATGCAGGGGACCTGTGATGATGACAGAAAACCTTTCTTTTTAATTCCCAGCTCCAACCAAGAGCTTTGCCATGATGTTTGTCTCCCATAAATCACCCCCAAGAATAAAGCGTGTGCACACAAACACTTCTTCCCCGTCAGCCTTTCCTTTACTGCTTTGTAGGAAAATAAATGACAATGTTTTCCCCACCCCACTGCCCCCTTAGTGGGTATTAGGGATATCAGGCAATAGGCCATAGCCCTGTCTCTGCCCCAGTGTCCTGTATGACCTTGACATTTAACCTCTTCCAGCCTCAGTTTACCTCTGGGGGAAATGGGAGTCATAGTACCTACCCTGTCTCTCTCCCTGGTAATTGTGAAAATGACCGAGAGCAATCTCTGAGGCCACCCCCTCTTGCAAACGCATAGGGTTCTCACTTCCAGCGCTTGGTCTGGGCGTTCTCCCCTTCGTATCTGGTCTGGTGGACGATTTCCCGTCCGCCACAGACAGCGTCTTCAGAGCTGGTGTCTGTGGCAGCACAAGGGCGGCTTTACTTGAGTCATCTGTCACCATTGGTTACATTTCCTAAAGAAGATCGCTGCAGATCAGGCACCAATTTGTTGAGGGCAGTTATCCATCAAGGCGGAACCCGGGTCGTTCATCTCTAGGCCTGGCACCTGCCACCGGCACAGAGCAGACGCTGCCCTGAGGGGTAAGAAATGACAGAGACACCTCCGCCGAGAGCCCACCAGCACCCTGGCCTCCTGATGTGTGCACTCGGGGAACAAATTGCAAAGCGCAGAGGTTATTGCCCTGAACCCCGTACCCTGTTCCATATACCTTTTGCCTGAGTCTAACACCGAAGAAGGAAGGGATGGTCTCATTTGCAGGCATCTTAAATGCCCCCGTCATCGTTCAGTTCAGAGAATTCACGGGAAGCGCAGGTGAAGCTCTTGTGACTGCGGGGACTTTGAGGAATTAGACGTCATCTGTGCAGTGACCGTGTGCGCTCCGTGCCATGAACGAGGCAGACAGAGCCCGTCCCAGGCATCTGCCGGTCCAGCGGGAAGACGAGGTGACAAGGACAGGCATCACTGCATGGAGTGACAGGGAGACGGGGGCGGCTCTACGAGCACCTGGAGCAGACAGCTCATCTACATGGAGACGCAGGGAAGCTGATGGAATGTTAGCCAGGGCTGGGTTGGAGGGCCCGTGGGAGTGGAGGAGGGTTCGAGGCAGAGGGGGAGCAGGTGTGAGGCCCACAGCATGCAGGGAAGGCGTGCTGCATTCCAGCTGTTTCCACAGTGCAGCCCGGACCAGCATCATGGGCGTCACCTGGGAAGCTGTTAGGACTGCGAATCCTTGGGCCCCCTGCAGGCCCTCAGAATCAGGAACTTGGCAGCCAATACACAGCAGTGGGGCCTGTGGTCATCTGACTGAGCGAGAGCTGCCCCTCATGCCACCCATGTCCAGCCCTTCTCCCCACAGACACATGGCAAGGAGGCCGGTGCTCCCTGGAGCGGGCTTTGGGCGGACAGTCCCCGTCTCCCCGCACTGACCCCGGGGCCCAGCTGCAGGGCACAGGCCTCTTTGTTGGCCTGCCCAGCTGTCCCGTCTCAGAAAGCCCAGGAGCCCTCGATGGGAAAATGAACTTGGCGCGCGCACTTCTAGTAGGTGTGGTGTCTGCTGCCTGCAGATACACACGCTGCATTGTTGCCAGCTGGGCTTTCCTCCCGGCCAGCGGGGGATTGATTACAGGAGGCGAGCAAAGAATCGCATTCAGGAATCCCGGGCCGTGCAGTGGGGGAGACAGAGACAAATTAGACGCGCTTGCACCCGCGGTGCCTGTCCGAGGAGGCCGCGGACAGCTGGGCTCTCAATGCAGGGCCCGCGGCTCTCTGAAGTTCCCCTCTCCCCGCAGGAAAAAGTTTCTGAGGAGGGTATCTGAGCACAGAACAACAACGTCTGCCATCTGCACTTTGAAATCAATGCTGAGGGAAGGGTGGGGATGCAAGGAGACCTTTGAGTAACTATCTCACTTTTAATCAGCGCTCCTGGCGCTGGCTCATCAGTCAAAGCCACAACTGCCACTGACACGCAGCTTTCATGCATTAGGCTCAGAGGGTAGCCCGGAGATCCCAATGCATCCCAGTTCTTTTCAGCCCAATGAGCGGCTCCCAGCGAATGGGAACTCGTGATCCTGAAAAGGGAGCGCGATGAGGCTGATGTAGCCAGCTGTGCTGACCTCGTCGAAGGTAGGACGCCAAAGGACCGTGTGGGAGGGTCTTTCTGATAAGTTTCTTCCCTAATGGATGGGCATTGACAGAGTCCTCCTTTCCACAGCGGGTGACTCTGCAAATTGCGGGGAATCTGGAGTCCGAGGTTCCTTGCCTCTCCAGTCCCCACAGCACACCCTTTACAGTCCCCCCTCGACTAGGCCTCGGTGCCCATGAGCCACACGAGCCCCGTTCAGCCCTCCAAGGGCCTTGATACGGCAGATCAAGCTGTCCCTCTGGGGAGGAAGGAGTAGTAAGGGTTGGGGCGGGGAGGAAGGTTGAGGGGTAGAGTCGGGATGTGGGGTGGTGAGTGGGAAAGGGGAAACCAGCTACGTTTTAATATAGCTTTTCCCCATTAAATCGTAAGTTCTCCATCTGATTTGTTTGTCACTTGGAAACGTGCTGGCCCGTACCTGTTGTTGCGCGAATGATCTGGCTTCTCTCCTGAAGTCTCTCTGGAGAGAACTGGTTCTTAAACTCGAGTGCTCATGCGTGGGCCTCACGGGCAGTCTTTTGGGTTGGAATCTGAGGGTGAGGTGGGAATGGGACCAACTATATGTTTCCCCAAGCTCCGTGCTCCACAGTCTGGTCTGCAGTGTTCAGAATCTTAAAAGGGCCTTTGCTTCTGGAATTCAAATGTAATGGGACACTCGGGGGCCAGGACCCTCACCGAGTCTTGCAAAACCTCGCATCTTGTTCGTGCCTTTGATCTGTCTTCATCCATAAGCCCGTTACAGACAGTCAGAAGGAAGGGAGGCATTAGGCTGTCTCTCTGTTGCGTACTGTGAATGAGCTCTTCTATATTCTATTTTGACTGCGGTTGAAATTAACCAAAGACAGAACGTGCTGTTTAAGTGGGAAAAAACCTTCCTTGAACGCGAGCCCTTGCGAGAAACGCTGACTCTGGGTGGGCTGGGCTGTGCTCGCAGCAGCCGATAGTGACCATCTCTTCCCAACACCCTGTCCAGTGCAGTCATGTTGGTAGCTTGAAATTAATCACAGTGAGAGTTTTTACACCACAGGAATTGGCAAGTGCTATCAATCGGGATTTTTGTTAAGCATCGACCAGAACACAGCCGAATCTAGGCTGGCCCGCCACATCTGTTGTGAGGGTACAAAACCTCACTTTTGCATTCAAGGGACCGGGAGAGAAGAAATGCCGTCAGAATTGTTGTCATTGGAGCCAGGGCTAAGAGCACAGCCAGATCTGTCTCCACAGGATGCCACGCTCAGAGGGCCAGTGTGACCTGGGAAATACTGTGAGGTTTGGGGACTCCCCTACCGCACACCTTCCTGCCTACAACAGCCCCCTCCTCTGAGACCCCCCCCACACACACACATATGGTATCTTCTTGGTCATCGTGTTAATCGGCAACACGTGCACTTTCTAAACCCTTATGGGCCTATCCTTATGCCTGGCACTGAGAGGCTTGTGAAGGTGTTGTTTAGGGGTTTCTGACCCTAAAGAAACTGGGGGATGAGGGTAGAGAAAACAGAGCTAAAATCTCTGAACAAGTTTATGAGCAGTGAAGACAAAAGCTGGCAGCCACCGGAAGTCTAGGGACAACAGAAATCAGGGGGTGCTGGGGAGCTTTGAATTAGATCCTTGCTCCCCGGCAGTCCTGCAGGTGTTGTGCCTCAGTCCGTGCAGTTGCAGCCTCGCTGCTCACACCTGTGCCCCCTGCTCCCGCTCTGGGCACAGCATGAGCCTGTGGTCCGCTTGCTGGTATATAGCCATGATGGACAGGGCAGTTTCCAGCACGCGCCTCACACCCAGCAAGCGATGGTGAGTGGAGGGTCTTGAACTTGAGGAATTGGCAGGACTCAGAAGTCAGGAGAGAGCTGTGATTCCAGACAGCAGAGCAGTATGAACAGGACACCTGAAAAAGGCTTCCCCGGGGGGGCCCCCAGCAGTCAGCCCACCTGAAGCTGCAAGTACGTACGCATTGGGGGAACAAAGAGGAGTGAGGTTAAAGGGGAGGGTGTGATGCAGGTGAACTTGGACCAGGCTGAAATTGGAGATTTTCTAATTATATTCTTCCAGAGAACCCCAGGGCACTACAGGAGCGCTCCAGCAGCTCTTTAAATAATTTAAATTTAATTTTCCAAATTACATAGTTTAAACAGTAACACAATTACATTGGCACATGCAAATTGGGTTTACACTAAATTTTAACACATTGTAGACCTCCAGGAGGTTAGCTTGTGCTGGCCAATCAATCCTCTGAATAAAACTCTGGCCAGAGCTGTTTAATTGAACACTGTTCTGAGATTGCAACATGTGCTATTAAGCTGTAAATGGTATCAGCTTTACTGATATGAATCGAGATTTTTCTCCACTTCATGCAACTTAAATCAAATACAAAAATAAACTGCATGCCGAGGCTGACGGAAGAGTGCCCTTTCTTCCATAAACCCAGATTTCAAAGCTTTATGTTCGTCGAAACCGCCTCTTTATTCTCATTGACTGACTTCATTGTAAGTCACGAATGTTTAATCATTTGGACTTGGGAAATAAATTTATATCAATGTTGCAGAGTACCTCAGCAGAAAAGGAGACCCTAACGTTTTTGAAACCTTATTGGGCGAAAACTAAAAAGCAACCAAGAAAACCCGACCGGCCTTTTCAAAACCAAAATTGATTTTCTTGTGAGAGGTATGGATGTCAAAACTCCTTTGGGGAACTAGATTCTTAGTTTTGGGAAAAAACACCCAATGAGGGTCTTTTATTGTGGAAATGTGAAGACCCTCTTCTGAAAGAGAGACATTTGAGATGCAAACCATAGTTGTAGGAGTAGGAGGGGTGTTTGCAGAGTTTGAGGGGAGGTGCATTATCCCAGAGGTTGGGGGACAGAAGCAAAGTGACTTCAGAGTACATGCTGTGGGTTGAATTATGACTCTTAAAAAGGATGTTGGAGCCCTGGCCTGCAAGCTCAGTGGTTAGAGCATCAGCCCCCACACAGAAGGGTCTCAGGTCTGAATCCGGTCAAGGGCACATACTTGGGTTGCAGGTTCAGTCCCTGGACAGGTTGGAGTGTTTGTGGAAGGCAACCAATCAATGTGTCTTCTTCTACTCTTCCTCCTCTTTCCCTTCCACTCTGTCTAAAAAAAATATGGAAAGGGTGATGATTGACAACAAAAAAAAGGACGTTGGATTCCTAAGCTACTGTAATTCAGAATGTGGCCTATTTGGACATAGCATCTTTACAGAGGTTATTGAGTTAAGAAGAGGACATGAGGGTGGGCTCTAATCCAATATAACTTATTAAAAAGGAAGTTATGGACACAGAGACAGACATATGTACACAGGGAAAATGTCGTGTGAAAATTATGTCGCCACCATAGCCAAGGCACTACCAGAAGCTGGGAGAGAGTCCTGGACCAGATCCCTCTCTAGCCATTCAGAGGGAGTATGGCCCTGTGACACCAGGGTCTATGACCTCCAGCCTCAGAACTGAGAGAATAAATTTCTGTGGTTTAAACCACTTAGTTTGTGGTCCTTGCTAACGGCAGCCCTGGACACTAATGGAGAGGGAAGGCTGCTTTTGGACAAGATGATGGAGGGTGCCATGGCATCTGCTGTTCACCTAGCACCCCCAATAAAAGTTTAGCCTCAAAAACTAAAAGGAGGAAAAGTTCAGAGGGACATAGCACAAGACCAGTGTTTCAAGGCCCTGTTATGCCCATATTTTGTGATCCCCAAAGACCACCAGTGAGCCCCGACTCCGATGCAAAAACATAGAACCTTTATTCAAGCTAGCTTGAGCTCCGTCCCACACACGCTCACCAACGCAGCAGCAGGGCAGGGAGAGTGCCCGAGTTTCAGGAAAACAAAGGATTTATAGGGGGTCTGGAAGTAGTGGGTGGGGTAATGTGTGATTGTTCGAGGGAAGGGCCAGGGTTTGGTTGCACAGGGGGCAGGATGCAATTAGACTTGGGTCATTTCCTCTGCATCCCTATTGGCTGGTTCTAAAAGGGGTGGTTGAGCAACTGGAAACTTTGGGGAATCAGTCTGATTTGACTCTATCAGCCCGATCTCATCATGTATTGGGATTTTACATGAAGCTGTTTGAAAAAAGGAATTCAGATATTATGAAGAATTTTTGTGGTAGACCATAGGGATATTTTGAGCTTCAGGGTGGCAAAACAAATGAGGTATTTTAGAAAATCCATTTGTAGGCTTATACAATGTCACTGAACAGCTGCCATGCCCCACCCCTCACCCCCCAGGACATGGGAAGACATTCCAGGCAATTCAAATCATCCTGCAGTCACTTGGGGTCTGCCCTTGCTCAAAACACAACATTGTCTGGAAAAGTGATTGGACTGCAAACAGGAAGCTCCCAGGAACCCAGTTACCATCAAGGTCAAGGCTGCACCTTTTTGATGAGCTCTTGAGGCCACTGAGGTAGTGACTAGACAGGACTCTGCTCAGAACTAGTCCAGGTTTTCTATTCAGGCATCTCTCAAGCTGTTGACCTTGTCAGAAGGAGGCCTAACCGCCCTGAGTACCCGACAGTCTCTTTCCTTTAACCTGCACCTTGAGAAGGAAGGGGAGAAGGAGATGGAGCAGGGCAAGTTAGGGAATCTAGTCCAAAAGGGTAGCTGCTTGGATGGCCTTCTGAAGGCACCTTCCCAAGGATCTGAGTTCCCTTGAGCCTCTGGAAATGGTTACCTTGACCTGGGATGGGAGGGCCACCTTTTAACAACTACACCCACCCCCAAGTATGAGGTTATCTGACTCCCTCGGCGGTGCTGCTGGCTGGGCAGGTGGTGGTTTGGTGCCCTGTGGCACCCCTGTACCAGTCACATTGTCTGGATAGTATAGGACAGCCCAGCCCTGACTTTTGGTCATTCTTACTCTTTTCAATGAAGCTTATTCTATGTGTAATTCAATGTGATTTCGTGTTTGTAAAGCTTCACATGAAAATGTACACAGAGACATCCTTTGTCAGATCTAATGCCCCAAATCCAGTTCAAAAAAGGTCTTGTCTGTGCTACAGGGGAGACCAGAGCACCGGAAGTCAGAGTTCAGAGGTGCTAGGAAGGTCATCATAACACCTGCTTCGTTATCAGAGTTTCTGTGAGGTTCAAACAAACCCCGTGCCCTTTTCAAAGGGCTGTGCCCATGTAAGGACGGGCTAGAAAGACAGCTTCTATCCCTGGGGTTTGGGATTTACCCATGGAGACGGGGCAGGGGCAGGGGCGAAAATGAGAGGGCCTCCTGGAATTGGAGTGATGTCTAGACATGTTTGCAAGGATCCCTTTATTTCAAGGAAAGGCAGGGCCGAAGCAGCCTGTGAAGACGGAGTTTCTATGGCTTGTCTCAAACACCAAAACCCAGCAGGGTTGTAGGAATGTCACCAAAGAAATTAGTTTTCCCTGGTCCCTGCAAGGACAAATGTTTAGAGGTGTGTCATGCACCAGGACTCCTGGTGAGGATCGCACATAAATGATTTTGCTTTGCTTTCCGCCAGAGCCAACACCCGTGAGAACTGAGTGTGTGTGTTTGGGAGCTGGAAATAGCTCGTAGGAGAAGATTAAAAGGAAGCCCCTTCTTCCCCTCCCCCTTTTGTCAGTCTGACTACAAATCCAATTACAACTTTCCTGCCGCTTGTGGGGCTGCGGAGAGCAGGTCCTGTGTCACTGAGCTCTGGCTGCTGTCCTTCTCGCGTGGGAACGATGTGCGGTTGCTACACCGGCCGCGGTGTTAACCAGGACCCGGGGGATGGAGCTGTACAGACGGCCAGGGGCTCTGATCCTGTCTGTTCATTCATTTATCTTGCTTTTCCTCGCACGCTGCCTGTCAGCTGCAGAGCTAAAGACGGCGCCTTTCGGAGGAGGTGGTTAACTTCTGCCGAAGCTGAGAAAATAGCCTTCGGGGCCCCTTATCACCAAATCAATCAGTCCCTGCACCCCTGAAATGGAAATAATATGCTTTCGAAAATCTCCTGTGGTGTTCCACGGCCCCTGAGACGTTTTGGGTGTTTTGTTGTTGTTTTTTTCCAATTTAGTTTAATTTGACACTTTTTTTTTTTTTTTTTTTTTTGCAAATTGAGTTTTTATTTCCCCTGTTAATTTTCCAAAGCTCCTTTGGAGGCAAAGTTCATACCAGCAACATGTGGATTCTCTGGGTTTGAAACCAAAGCTGCCCTACCCCAGCCCCTCTCTGGTCCTGGGTGTGGCTGGACAGCCAAACCCTGTGCCCCAGAGGCTGTCTTGGAGGTGTCTCTGATTATGTCCCTGGCCTGGGACCTGTCACCAGGGCAGTGCGTTCCCTAGACATTCCAGGGGAGGGCTTCGGGCTATGACACTGAGCCAGCTCTTCAATCCCCTCCTGGCATGGAGGAGCGCAGGGTCTGGGGAAGAGGCCCAAGTCAGAGCTGTCCAGTCGAGAAGTAACAAGAGCCATGGTACATGGTTTAGTGGCTACATCAGAAATGAAAAGAAATTGGTGGAATGATTTCTAGTGATATATTTTATCTAAGTCAATGTATTCAAAGCATGACTTCCACATGGAACGAATGTAAACAAATTATTGAGGGCCACCAAGACCCTTGTCATTCCTTTGCCAAGTCTTCATTGTTATTATCTCCGCCATTGATCAAGCTTTTACTCTGTGCCAAGCAGTTATGTGTGTCTTTGCTAATCCTCAGAGTAGTTGTACAAAGTGGGGATGGTTGTGCCCTTTCCCCACATCTCTGACTGTATGAATGACCCATTCCACTCCAGGGGACACTCGCTTCTAAGTTTTTGAGTTACACTTATCCCCCGAGAAATAAGCTTTGTTGAGACAGTTCTGTAGGGGAACTGACTGCTTCCATGCTTTTATCTGCTCTGGGCATTATAATTTCGACTACAAAGCCAGGCAGGGTTCGCGCAGTGCAGATGCTTATCTGTAATAGCTCATCCGAGTGCTCTTTCACTGGGGACTGCACAGAGACGGCCAGCTAACACGCTGAGAGCAGCTGAGACCGCAGTGCGGAGAGGAAACTACGCACAGTTCATCAGCAACGAAAATATCCACTCCAACTAATACTCTTCATGTTTCTCCTCTTCCTCGTCGTCGTCTTTCGCCATCTTGTTACTCTTATTATTACTGGTGCTTAGTGAGGTTCTGATTCATTTCTAGTCCTTTCTCACTGAAGAATTAGTAAATCTTTTGATAAAAATGGCTAAAAGGGGAGGAGACTTCGTGGTGAAGACTGATACGGCTTTTCAAGCATCGTCCTCGCTCTCAGAGTCTCTCTGGGTCTTGTTTTTCTACCTGGCGCTTGGCTTTCCGAAGTTAACCACCTCGGAAAGGCACCATCTTTAGCTCTGCAGCTGACAGGCAGCATGTGAGCCCTTGGTGCTAGGATCTTTCTCTCATTCTCTGCTTTTGCACTCATGCAACTTTAAGCACATACTTATCAGCTCCATTGCCCTAGAGCAGGGGTCCTCAAACTTTTTAAACAGGGGGCCAGTTCACTGTCCCTCAGACTGTTGGAGAGCCAAACTATAGTTTTTTTTTTTTTTTAAAAAAAAAAACAACTATGAATAAATTCCTATGCACACTGCACATATCATATTTCAAAGTCAAAAAACAAGGTGGCAAAAACACCGCATGTGGCCCGCGGGCCATAGTTTGAGGACCTTTGCCCTAGAGACTGTGTTTTCCTCCAAAATATCCCCACCCCAAAGCTGCCACCTGCTTTGCTCATTATCCCAAGCACGCTGCTTACTCTCTTGCCTTCTTGCACAATTCAACCTGAGTCCTTATGGGTTGCATCTTCCTTTACATGCTGCTCAAAGCCTTGATCAGTGGGCAATGTTACACAGCTTTTGGGGCTGAAACTGAAAAGGAGATCTCGCATTGGACAAGAATATGAAGACCACGTGTGACACTGTTTGACGTTTTTCTTCCGGATATGGAAGCTCAGGGGGGGGGGTCTTCTCTCAATGTTTCCTGTTCATATGCACTTCACAGCGGTCAGTGTAAACAGGAGAATGAGTGTGGGCTCATTGCTGTCATCTGTTCAGTGTGCAGCTGGGCTCTGATGATGGGGAGGCATTGAGAGAGCTGCAGGAGGGAGACAGGGAAGGGTACAAAGTGTTCTTGATCCAGCATTCACAATCTAGAGTGGGAATCTAGACAAAACCAGAGGATGCCAGTTCTTTAAGAACCGAGTCACATTGAGCACCGGAGTGAGCATGGCAGGCGAAGACTTCTGAGCAAGGGGAAAGCACAGTTGAATGGACTATCAGTGACATTTCTGGGGGGAAATGGGACAAGGATTGGACCTGGAGGATGGGTAGGCTCTGATAGGTAGAGGTAGGCGGGAAGGGTGATCAGAGGAAGGGGATAAGCAGAGGATGAAAATCTTCAGTGACGTAACCCATTCTAAAGAATTCAGTTTGGCTGGAAAAGAGGGCTCGTAATGAAGACAGGGAAGAGAAATAAAAAGAAAGGCAAGTGTCCCTCAGATTGTCCAGGACGGTGCTGTCCACTATGGGAGTCAGTAGTCATATGTGGCTATTTATACTTAAGTCTAAAAATTAGTAAATTATAATTTCAGCTCACTGGTTGCTGGAGTTACATTACAAGAGCTCAGCGGTCACGTGTGTCTCGATGCTACCATACTGAACAGTAAGTTCTAGAACATTTCCCTACAGAAAGTTCTGATGGACAAATATAAGGTTGTTGAATGCCAAACTGAAGAATATGGGCTTTTTCACGAGGACCTTGGAGAACGTGTATGATATTTAAGCAGATTACCGCATTTTCCAGCGTATAAGATGACTGGGCGTATAAGACCACCCCCAGCTTTTGAGGTTTTCCTGGGTTAAAAAGTTGACCATATGCGGTCTCTGTCCAGCTCCATTGAAATGAATGGAGTGCGGCCGTTTTTGAGCTCCCCCCACCGTATGTGGCCTTGGAAGTTTCAGCACCTGCCCTATAAGACAACACCCGGCGTATAAGACAACCCCCAACTTTTTGAGATTTTCCTGGGTTAAAAAGTTGCCCTATATGCCAGAAAATACGGTACCTGAGGGTGAAATTGCTTATGTTTTTATGAATACATGTTAAAGATTGTATTTAACTCATTAATTAATGAGGGAACCTGTAAGGCGTTACAACCAGTTTAGTCATTGATAATTTTTAATTGAAGTGAAGTTCACCTAACATAAAAGTAACCGTTTTTAAAGTTAGTGGCTTGATTTTCATTTGTGGTTGAAAAGAGTTTTTAAAATAATCTGATGGACCTGTGAAAGGTGTCCTGGCAGGGCAAGAGAGGGGGGACAGGAAGGCCAGTCGGAGGTCTGAGAAGGGCACAGGTTTGAAGGACTGAGCCTGGTGCCAGGGGAGCAGGAGGAGGGTGAGGTGGGTGAAGAAGAGGCAGAGCATTTGTAAGCAAAGTAGATCAGGCTTATTGACTAGACAGAGGCCTCAGTGAGAATTAACAATCAAAAATTCCTGGATAATGGAGAGGTTGCTGGCTTGCAGTGTGTGTGTGTGGGGTGGGGGCAGGTAAGTTCAGATAGGCTCTTCCTCCGAATTGATGAGAAGCCACCCACTCAATGGCTCCTATAAAGCACTGGAGTTGGGGTAGGAGAAGGGACAATATATGGGGCCAACGCATCTATATCTGTGTGAGGGAAAGGTGTGTGGCTGTGTCAACAATGAGAAGGGAAGGAGGGTGGAGCCTGAGGGGCACCCACAGTTAGGACTGTTCTGCAGAAGAATGGGAGCAGGTGCAAAAGTAGGAGGAGGCAGGAGGCACAGCTTTCCTGAGCACCTGCTGTACACAAAGCCATATCCTGCTGATGCTGAGGATATGGTGATAATGATGCTCAAAACCCAAACAACTGGCAGACTTGATAAGAGACGAAGGTAGACTTGGCCCAGTGGGAGAAGAAGAGAGAATTTCAGAAGCAGGGAGGCGTGTCACGACTGAATGTTGCCAAGAAGTCAGTGAGGAACAGGAACCCCGAGTAAAATCTTTGAGTTTGGAAGAATGCAGCAGCAGCAGCGTCCAGGGCCTGGGAGAGAGACAGACACTGCAGGCGAGCCAGAGAGCAGAATCCGGACTGCAGAAGACTGAGCATGATTGACAGTCAAGAAATTGGAGACAGCAGCCATCACCACCACTTCGGGAGCCTTATCAGTAAGAGGAAGAAGAGAAAACCTGTCACAAGGGAAGGCAGCAGATCTGAACAGAGGCTTTTTGGGGAACCTCTCTGCTCTCCACTGAGCTGCCAGGAGGAAGCCCGTGAGGGGCCAGCTGAGGAAATGACTAGAACAAGCATGTCAAACTTGCGGCCCGCATGCCTCATTTATTTAAACAAGGTATGTGGCCCGCCGGCCGTGAATTTGACATGCTTGGACTAGTGGGAGGAGCCAAGTGTAGGGTGGAAGCTAAGAAAGGATATATCTAGCACGTAGGTGTTAATTTTTCTGTCTCAATTCACTTTTTTAAATGAAAAGGCTATGCATGCTCACGCTAAAAATTCAGTGATGGAAAGTTACCCTTCCCAGAGGTAAGTGTCAGATCCAGTTCCTCATGTTTCCCTCCAGAAGTGCTGGGTCCAGATGCTGCTCTGTGCACATCTGAGTGCGTGCCTATCATCAGCCCTCCTTTATGTCTATACAGTTGGGAGCACCCACTGTTTTATTTTATTCTTTATGTTACAAATCAGGTTTGGAGATCGTTATCTATCAATGCACAGAGAGTCACCTAATTATGTTTAATGGCTGCATCTTCTTAAATGCGCTATTGGTATCAGCCCCACATTCATAGCCACTTAGGTTATTGCTGGTCTTCTGCGATTACACACAAAATTATAACAGTATCATTTTTCCTTTTCTAATTGTGATAAGATACATATAAGATTGACCATGTTAACCATTTTACAGTGCAGTGACAGTAAGTCCATTGTCCTTTTAGGCTCAGGGGCTCATAGTCTAAGGAATGGGGCAGGGGGAGCTGCGTGAACAACAGATGCTATGTCACCTCTATCATTTTTTTTTTCCAAAAGCAGCCCTAGCCTATGGTATTATGTTCATTTGGACAGTTGGCCAGCAAGTTTTTAAAAAATGGTCAATATAGTCTCCTAGGATTGGAAGGGTCTTAGAAAAAGTCCTTTCCCAGTTCTTTGCCTAATCTTGATTCAGGGAAAAATGAAAACCTCAGTAAGTTTTTCTCTAACACTATAATCACCCCAAAGGCAGCCATAACCACCGTGAAGCCCTGTTTCACAGCAGCTCCTACCACGGGCGTCTCAGAACTCAAGACGGGCTTGTCAGAGCAGATGTGAAACAGAAGCTGGACAACCTCCAGGAGTTTTGATTCTCTCGTTTCATTTCCTCACCAACCGCCCCTAAAGATCTGAGTTCCCTCAGACACCGATGTATGATGTGTGCCTCTGGAGGGGGGAGAAGCAGGGGGTGGGGGGGGAGGAGCGGGAAGGGGGGTCACCAGAAGTTCAGTAGAACCGACTGGAGAAGGACACGCCTCCAAGTGCTCCACTCCCCACCAGACCTTCTCAGAACCGGCTGGACTTTCCAGGTTGCATCTCTCGACCTGAGACAGCTGAGTACAAGCGTCTGCGGTGGAAATGCGTGTTTATTTTTCATTAAAGAGGGATGAGAAAGATGCTGCTCACATGTGGATTTACACACCACCAGTCAGCCCTTTCCTCTGGAGGTTATCTGATGAATAAACGAGCCTTCTATAAATACATCTTGCAAGCACTCTTGTACCATTCGGAGCCATTATTATAATTCATCAAAGCAAATATGTAAATGGGATAACTGTGTCAAGGAGAAGAGAATGAGGAAATCAGGATTTACCCAGATTCTGGGAAGATCTTTGCCTTCAGTTTGGTAACCTCAGTATTTGGGTCTTACCACTGTCCCTGGAAAACACAGCAGCCCCGTACCTGGCTGCCTTCCCACTTCTGTGACCTTTTCCCTTGAGATACAACACATTGCGTAGGATGTCTGATATTCTCTGCTAGATAATGCTTTGGGCTATTTTTTTAAACCCAGCATTTCAGCTGATAAGAGTCATATTTTTCCCATCTGTTTTTCCAACCTATTGCCAGAGTCTCTGGGCAATAGATATGTTTTTGAGTAAATGGAATCCTGAATCGAGGCAATAGATCATAAGTTTAAGGCAAAGAGCCTCTTTCTCCACCATCCAGTAAAAAAGGTCACCAGACAATGAGGAAGAAAGGGAACAGTGGGAGATTAAAAGGTTTTAATCGGGCAGCCGCCAGGAAGATCGGGTTGAGCTTTCCTCCTCTCCCCGGACCCGAGAAGGTGAAGTCCTCGTCAGAGGGCAGGACGCATGCTCATTCCCACCCCAAAGGACGTGTGGCTCTGGGGATGGATCGCAGCAGTCCCCGCTCTGATCTCATGGAAATTCATCACACTTGTCTCTCCTGGGCTTGGGGCGCGAGTCATTGTCCTAAGGAGGTAGACGGGGCACTCCTTACTGGCCTGTTGTTGCTTTTTAAAGAAACAGGAGTCGTTTACTCTTTTCCAGGCGGACAGGTGAGCTTTCTATAAGCTGTAAGAACTTTACTTCTAGATGACATATCACCACTGGTGGGGCAAGGGAGGCGTGGTGCCCATATCTTAGGTGAAAAGGCTGTAGAAATAAGGCGTTGAGTCTAATCTCAGCTCCCTGTCTCCAACGCGTTGGGTGTGGTGAGCGGGGGCAGAAGGGCCAAGGGGCAGAGAGGGAAGGAAAGACACAGGCGAGAGCTACTGTTCGGGACTCTCTGCCTTTCTCTCCTTGGGGTGCCATCATCACCCCCACCTCACAAGCTTGACATTCTGAATCGTGGCCTTGTTTTCTCAGAAGATGACAAAGGGATCGCTGATTTAAAAAAAAAAAAAAATTTAGTAGATTCAGCACCAGCGCCAAGCGATGTTGATTGTGAACAGCCTTCTGCAACGCAGATGCTGCTGTTAGGAAGTTCTGTTGATCAAATAAACAAATCACTTTTTCCCAAAACAGTTCTGAGCTCTGTGATGGTGCAATTCCCCGGGTCTATGCATTCTGTTGTAGAAGCAATAGGCCCATCATGCAGTGTCCTGGGAAGTGAGCTTCTGTTTCGGGTTGGTCTGGCATCTGTGACTCTGCTCAGTTTTTTCAAACTGTGTCCCCCCCCCTCCCCTCCTCCCCCTTTCCTCCTGCTTCGGAGCTTTATGTGATGTTTTATTTAATATGGCATGCAAAATATCGGCCTTCAGTCCAAATTGCAGTTTTACATCAAACCCAAATTCTCGTGACAGTTGACTGTGGGTAGCCAATTTCTGAAGTTCACATGCTGCCCTGCTTCTTGTTAGGAAAATGGAACAGCTCACCCACTCCGAGACTGTCCACAGTGAAAAGAGAGCTCCCCGCCAACCAGGGTGACGTAACTTACTCGTCTCCTTCAAGTGCTTGGGTGCAATAAGGGATCATGTTCAAATACTGCAGGCATTTCCCAAGAAATGAGTCCATCAGCACTTGAAATCTACACTGGCATGCACCTCTAACATTAGCAAGAATCTGGGGTTATGGTAGCAGTTACGTATGGATTTCTGAGTTTCTCCTTCACAGGATCTGGGTTCTGCCTGGCCGCCTAGCTCTTAGTAGAAAGTGCAACTTGATCACAAGCTTTTATGACCAGTCTTGCCAAAGCCCCTGAAAGAAAAAACGTAAACTCATGTGCTAGATATCTTTTTAGATCTAGCAACCTATACAATGTATGAAAAATACAATTGCGGTTTACACTGTACGTTAGTAATTATTCTTAAGGTTGACATGCACAGAAATGCCCCATTTCTCTACGGAAGGCCATAGGGGACACCCAGCTCTCTTTAAAGCAGCAGTTCTCAACCTGTGGGTCGAGACCCCTTTGGCAGTCAAATGACCCTTTCACAGGGGTCATCTAAGACCATCCTGCATATCAGATATTTATATTGCGATGCATAACAGTAGCAACATGACAGTTATGAGGTAGCAATGAAAATAATTTTATGGTTGGGTCACAACATGAGGAACTGTATTTAAAGGACCAGAAGGTTGAGAACCACTGCTTTAAAGTATGACCTGATTGGCCTTCCTATTTTATCTCCCACGGCTTTCCTCATTGTTGGTTAATGTATTCATTGTGTGCAACCAGAATTCACTGGGTGTCTCCTGTATGCCAGGCACTTAACCTTCCCCCCTTTTCTTGACCTGAATCCTGCCACACCCTTCAAGGTCAAGGAACATGTCTCCTTCTCCCTGTGATGCTCCTTCTCAGATGCTCCCAGGCCATAGGGATCTCTCCTGACCCCTCTGCATTTCCCTTGATAGCTCATCTTGCACCTATTCTTTCTTCACCCCAAGTGCTTCTGCCAGGTCTCTGTATCCTGAGTCACCGGTGGGATCCTGTAGGCGGGGATTGTGTTTCTCCCTGGCCCCACAGCTCAGAGTGGGTGCTACGCATGTGTTTGGGTCATTAGAATCCCACTGCCCCACCGCCCCTGACCTCGGCATCCTTCCCTGACGTTCCTCTACGAACACCCCTGCTCAGAAGCTTGGTCCTCACTGTTCCCACTGTCTGCATCCTATGCTCTCGGTAATCGGCAGGACTTCCTCCCTTCTTCCTTCAGGTCTCTGCTCAGTGTCCCCTCATCAGAGGAGCCTTCCTAAGCACTTTGCATGAAATAGCACCCCCCTCATTCTGCTTCATTCTTCTTGATCACTAACCACTGAACTATTGTTTGCATCTTTGGTCTGTTTGTCACCTTGCGCGAGACTACCAACCCCTTGGCTTAGCAGAGTTTGCCTCTTTTGTTCACTGCTATATTTCGAGCGTTCAGCACAGGGTCTGATGAGGGTGTGGTTCTGGGTTTGTCCTTAATTGGTCCCGATCTGACATAGAGAGAATGAAAGGGAAGGAAGAAAATGGGAGTGAATGTCCATGCCAAGAACTAGATGACTTTTGAGCTGACTGGTTTTGAGGAGTTCTCTCCTGGGCTGTTTTGACTACACAGCCAGTTTAACTTTGTTTTTTAAGTGTTCCTTTCATGCCTTTGTTCAGGAGGAAGAGGAGAGAGCTTGCAGTGTTTCATTGTAAAGGCTTTCTGTCTTGGTCCTATGGTGAGCACAGTGTGTTCCCTGAAACCTAGCTAAACAGGGTTTATCACAACCTGAAAACACACAGTCCTTTGGCCTAGCAGCTTCCCCACGTGCATGTCAGAAACTTGGCACTAACCAGCCTCAGCGCCAAAGCAGAACTAACTCGGAGCCCGCCCTTCCGCCCTTCTCCAATAGTGGGCGTTTCTCTTCACACGGTGCCTATTTTTCTCATTATCCAAGTTTAACATTTGATTAATTCTCATAACTAGAAGACATTGGAGTTCTTTTTCTAATGCCTACAGTAGGTTGCCTACCCATAATTTTTCTTCAGTGGTCCCAAATATTCTTCAAAGAGTAACGTGACCTTGAAAACAAGAGTCATTTTCATAGGCAATTTGATAGCAGATTTGAAAAATCATCTCTGTGCATCCTAACAGGTGCTCTCTTAGGGAAAAGCCAAGGAAAGCTGAGAAATGATGTGTAGACTGTCTTCAATCATGTTTCCTCAAAAGGCATATCTGATCGTGAGATGATGGAGCTTGGGAGAGAAGATCAAGTTGTAAAACACACACACACACACACACACACACAGGACTGAAGGTGTTTCATTTTCCTGATCAAGTGGAGACAAAGGTGTACTGGTTAATAATACAGATTTTTTAATAAAAGAAAACACGATAATTTCAAGAGAAACATCAAAAGTGCTTTATTCAAAATAATGTCCATCGCTAGCTACACATTTCCCCCATCTTTCAAGTAGTCAGGTAATTTGTGGATACCATCCCAATAGAACTTTTTTTATTTTGTGGCAAACCATTCAGAGACCCAATTTTCAACTTCTTCATACATTTTGAAGTGCTGCTCAGAAAGTATGTGTGCTGTCGATCGGAACAAGTGGTCATCTGAAGGAGCAAGGTCTGGTGAATACAGCGGGTGGGTTAATACTTCCCAGGCAAGATCTTTTAATGTGTCTTTAATTGGTTTTGAAGTGTGTGATGGTGCATTATCATAAAGCAAAATTACTTTGCTGTGTCTTCTGGCACATTCTGGTCATTTCACAATCAAAGTGTAGTTCATATTGATTATTTGTTGTCTGTAGTGATCAGTATTAATGGGCTCACCTGGTTTTAGAAGCTCATAATACACCACACCTTCCCTGATCCGACCAAACGCAGAGCATTGTCTTCTTTCCAAAGCAATTTGGCCTTGCAGGTCAATCGATGTTGATGGTTGACCTGGATGAACTCATGATTTTGTGCGTTTGGAATTCTCAAAATAAATCCACTTTTCATGGCCAGTCACAATTCGATGCAAAAAAGACTTCCTTTCGTGCCATTGAAGCAACATTTTACTGATGAGTTTTCAGTTTTCCATTTGTCTTTCATCAGTTGATGTGGCACCCATTTTCTTTCCTTTAAAACCTATCCCATTGTTTGTAAACGATCAGAAATTGTTTGCTGAGCAACATTTAATCTTTCTGCAAATTGTTTCTGAGTTTGACACGCATCTTCATCCAGTAATATTTGTAATAGTTGGTCTTCAAATTTTTTTTGGTTGGCTTGGGTGTTCTTTGTCTTTCACCTCGAAATCATCACTTTTAAAGCATTAAACCAGCGTTCACAAGCATCTTGAGATGGAGCATGATCACCATAAGCTTCCCGACGTATATGATAACTTTCAGAGTATTTTTCTTCAAAATAAAGTAATGAATTAAAACTTCCCAAAAATGCTCTTTTTTTAAGCATGAAATTCAACATATTTAAGCATAAAAATATTTATGATATTAATATCTTCAGCAAATTTGACATATGAAGTTTTGAAGCTTGTCAATACTATAAAATAGCATACATATCAAATCACATATATACCAACATATGTGTAACTCCATCTATGGAAAAAATATCTGCACTATTAACCAGTACACCTGGAAGTGGTCAGAGTCTTTATCATGCTACCACTGACAGTAACTTATTTACTTACCAGAAATTTAAATAAGAAGAAAGAACACAATGACCTATTAGTGTCTTGGAAGCATCACCCTTTTTATTGATAGAACTTTCACTTTTTTCTTGAAAATGGCTAAGGGCCAGAGCCCTCAGGAGAGGGCCAGAGCCCTCAGGAGAGGGACAGACAATGGCTTGAAGAAAGGATGCTCAACAACCTCCATGTTCCTGGCTCAGGTTGCCGGGTTGTGGGCCTGCTTGTGAATTTCTCCATTTCAAAGCACTTGGAGGACATTGAGTGACAGAAAGTTTGAGGCAGTTTAAGATTTGTAACAGTTAAGAGAATAGGCTCTGGACCTGGGTTCAAATCCTAGTTCTTCCAGATACCAATGGTACATTCCATGTGTCTCGGTTTTTGCATCTTTAAAATGGGAATAAGATCCCTCCTCCAGGAGTGATGGAGGCTGGAATGAGATAATTCAGTTCAAGGACTTAGGACAGCACCTGCCTCTATTTAGGTCAGATGTTGTTGCTGCTGCAGATCCCAGTGTTTCCATGGTAGAGTCTCTGGATATGGGAGAGGAGAATTCTGGAAGCTGGACTTAGGAGACTCTACAGGCATAGAATTCAAAGACAGACACATTGTTTAGCTTCTGCTTTTCCCCTTTCTGTGCCAAAATCAAACTCTGGATTGTAATTTTGAGGGCCACGTGTTGACAACCCTGGGAACGGTAACTTAAGTGTTTTTAAGCCCACAAGAGACCATCGATGAGTCGAAACTCTATTTGAGTTGGACACATGCAATCTGAACACCCTTCTGCTATCCCAGCCCCCTCTCTCTCCCTGGAAAGGAGTCAAGACTTGTGTTTTGTCTATTTATGGGGAGACAGCATTTCATACTCATGGTTTCCAAACCTCAGTCCTTTTCAAACCCCCTTTATGTCTGCTTCCATGTCTAAGGAATAACTGTTCTATAATTTACTTATTGTTCATTCTTCACATGGATCTGAATATGCTGACTGTTATTACTTTGCCTCACTCTAAGTAATCCTACCTCTAAAATTAAATTTGGATGTGCTAATTATACTTTTAGTAACGCACAAGAAAGTAACTCCTAGATATTAAAATGGAATCTGATATATGGTCTTGTCCACCACCCTTGGAACACACAGTATCGGTTGCGGGGACACAGCCCTGAGGTTCTGGGGGGACAGTGAGTTTCTAAGGAAGGAATGTTCTGTGTGAGGCAGAACCCTGACCAAAGGCCCCTGCAAAACTATGGCCCCAGTCCCTTTGCGTTTGCTCTCCTGGCAGCCCAGCACCGAGGACTCCGAAGGATAGACACAGAGGAGACAGTTGCTGTCAGTGAAGAGAGAGTGTGTCTCCGGCAGCTATCGCTGAACAATTAATCTTCAAAATGATATCTCAGTTACCAAACATGCATTTTCATGAGCAAAGTCCTATTCTCATTATCTGGAGCTGCCATTAGACACAAATAATACATATTTCCATTCATAATTCTCCCCCCTTAATGCAGTCTTGATGATGATGATGTATGTTGTAGCTGTTGACTCCTCACTGTTGGAATGGTAACATATTGTGAAAATAGGCACAAACTCATTCTTTCCAAGCTGAGTTTTGCTGTTAAAATTAGAAAGAGCAATATGACTTTGAACAGCGTGAATAGGAAAATAAGATGATCAATTCTTGTGCTTAGAAGTACAACTGACTCTCTGGAGCCAGGATTTCTTGCTGTCTCATCTTAGATCTTCTTGTGCTGATGATAATAACAACAATAGAGTGAAAGGGTTGGAGGATGAGAGGGAATAATGGAATATTTTAGTATAAAATGATTTTGATTTTAATATGGTTTCTATTTGCATTAACAGATAGACTTAGCTATTAGAAGCTTGACACAAATGATATGCATTTAGTTTATTGAGGGGGGCTGAAGTACATTTTTGATTCAATATCTTTTGATTGGCTACTCATCCAAAAGAGGACACGTCTTAAAAAATTTAAAGAAAAATCTAGACAATATACGTGTGTGTGTGTGTTTTTTAAATTTGTCACTAAAATTAAATGCATACCTATTGAATGGACAAGTACCAAAGCCATTTGTTCAGCACTGAGACTTGGCAATGGTGACTCCCAAGAGACCAATGAACCCTTTGATTTTTGAGAAACAATTAGGATTTTTGTTCAAACCAGTGTAACGGGATGAAAAGTACTTTCTTGCTCCATTAGGAAAAGAACCACTTTCCATCCTTTCTCCTATCCCCTTTGAGGGTCTCAGTGGTTTCCTGCCCAGGATTGGTTTTCTTTCGGCCCCTGGTCCTTGGACATTTTGTTCCATGAAGCCATTAGGGAAATAAATGGGCCTTCCTTCCCGTAGCTGCCGTTAAATGTGTTCCCAGCTCTACATCAGGAAACAGTCTGTGGCCAGCAAGTCCCAGAGCTGAGTCCAAAAGGCACTCTCCTCCCCCCCCCCCCATCAGCAGAACAACTCCTGTCATTTCCCCGTGATCCTCAGTAGACCCTTCCTGACTCGGGGGCCAGTGATGCCATCTTCCCTGCGGGGACTCTGGTATTTGTAGGGCAGCACCTTGCCCTGGGAGCCTAGCAGGGGGTGACATCTAGGAATGAGGAGGCTGCCTTGGTGAACCCCCCCCCAAAAAAAAACTTGTTTGAAATGTCAGCACCGTCCTTGTTGGGAATTTTAAACAGAAATTTATTACAGATCAGCAGAGAATTGCCTGCCTGTCCTACCCCCAAAGGATATTTGAAAACTCGAGTATGTGATTCACACTGAGCACTAATGAGACCTGGAGGATGATGGGAAGGGGGGGAGTTCCCATATGCATGTGTTATGAAAAGTTCATGTCATTGCAAAGCAGACCACCCAAACAGAACGCACACCTCCTCTACTCAATGAGGGGTCCGGGAGACACTCCTCATTCAAGGTCCAGTCCCCCATCCAGAGCTGTGGTGAAGCTCGGAGGGACTGTTTTCTAATGTTTGGTTTCACTGTGGATGTTTCGCAAAGATAACATGAGGTTTTGCTTACCACCAGACTCTCCATTAATATTCATTTCTACAGAGGCTGGGCTCAGGGCCTGTTCTTTATGTGGGAAAGTAGCTACCAAAGTCCCAGCCACATCGTTCTCATTGGACGACTTTTTAAAATTGCCTATGAAAGTATATTGTGTAAGTCGCCCATCATGTTCTAAGGAAACACACTTTCAAAGGCAGCATCGCCTGACTATCCACACTGGTAAAGTGGTACATCATGTTTTCAGGAAATACACCTTCCAAGTTAGAATAACCTGGTTAGAGAAAACACCTGCTCCTGTGATGCATCCGTCACCTCTGGAGTTTGGGACTTGAGGGAGTTAGAGAAGGGAGGGTCTGGAAAGTTCCGGAGAGAGCCCTGCCCTGGTCAGATCTGCTGTGAGGTTGAAGCGCAAGTCATCTTTGCTTAAGCACTTCCTTGGTGGGGTATTGATCAGAGCTGAATATCTGGTTTTACTTGATGTCCTGACCATTCCAATGGCTTAAATGTATTTCAAATAGATAAGCAAGGAGATATGGTTTTAAACATGCAGAACAGCAGGAAGTCCACAAGGCCCGGAATAAAGACACATACACTTCTGAAAACTTAAAAGGCTGTCATCTGCTGAGCCCGCCCGTAATAGCCACCCTTGAAGATAACGGCCACCCCACCCATGTGTCCTTGAAGAAAGTCCATCATGCCGCCCAGGAAATTGTCTTCCACTGCAGCAAGAAAGGCTCAGATTAGCTGAGGCAGGACTTCCTCCTGAGCCAGCGACCCTGGGTTGTGAGAGCCGGGGGCTGGGGGTGGGCTCTGGGATGGGCCTTATGCCCTCACACTTCCATCCCTTTCCCGCCTCTTCGGGCCTTGAACGTCTCCCTGAGCTGTGGTGGAGACAGGTTGTTACTGTCGCCGGCATAATTGGTCCCATGGGAACCTGAATTTTAAAGAGCTGGGCTTGTTTCCTCACTTCCCATTTGTGCCACTGTTAGAATCAACCTACAAAGGGTGGCTGACCCGCTCGATGGCGCTGGGCACCGTTCTGGGTGCTGAGTGGCTGTCCTCCACAGGGTGCCATCTGGCCAAGGAGGCAAAGCCCTGGGCACACCAAAGCCTCGCCCCACAGGCAGAACTGCAGGAAAGTGAGAGAGGAGAATGAGCAGGTGGGGAGGGGGGCATCCCGGGAGAATGGGACACCTTCGCAGGTGGGTGGGCAGGACACTGAGGGGAGGCTAGGGCAATGGCCCGATGGAGGGATAGCCAGACTTGAGCTCATGAGTTCCCACTCCAAGCCTGCAGGCGACAGGGAAGCAGCCACGTGTGATTCCTTACAGCCTAACGTGGTGGGACCCGCAGCTGACACGCAGGCCCGGGAGGCAGGGATTACCAGGGAAACAGCCATCTGTGTTCCCCTCCCAGGTAAAAGCTTTTGCTAAGTGTTTTCTTGTGTCTCTTGAAGCTGTGTAGGTCAAGAACACCCTGACCGCCGATGGACTTGCCACTTCTGTGCACAGTTAATGTGCCATTAAAACCACTCTGGGGTCCCGTAGGCATCTGGGTGGACAGCCCAAATGCTGGTGACTGTTGTTGGTGCCTCAGCATCCTTGGCTAATGAGTCACTTCTGACCCTCAAGTACCTTCATCCTGAGATCACTGCCATCCGCTCCGGCAGCTCACAGGGGCCTGTGAGGGAAAGCTGGGGGCAGGAGGGACGGGCTAGAACCTGAAGTGGTCACAGTGGCCTGTCCATCTCTCATGCATTATTCAGGCTCCTCATGCTGAGTGTTCCTTGATACCCACCCATGTCTTCCAGGTCGGGGGAGCCAGAGCAGCCACAAAGCCTGCCCCTCCCTCACTCCACTTCCATTCAGAGCCCCATGCGCCCAGACAGGGAATGCAGATGAGGCCTGGGTGGCCTCCTGCCAGGCAGGCATGGGGATCCAGGGCCCCACACTCCCCTCCACCCCCCCAGTCTGTGCGCCAGGCCCGGAGCCGTTTGGGCAGACCTGGCAAGTGCCCTTGAGCAGCTTAATTTGCACTCTTGCTTCAGAGACCCAAGTATTAGGGAGAATTATAAACATTCCTTTCTGTGGATTCTGGGTTATTTTGCCTATTTGGAGTAATAATTCTCATTATGTTTTGTGGTCCTTTTTAATAAAAATGACATTCCCCTTCTCTTTAAAGGTTGAAATCTCAGCCTAATGTATGACCCACACTATCCGTGGAGAGTTATAAAAATTAGATTATATAACCTCACATTTCCTGCTAATGAACATGGTGATGCTTCAGCCCAATGTGAGGGAGACAAGAGATGGGGATTTATGCTTTAATAATCCTGCGTAGATTGGTGTGTGTGGCTGCGGGCAGCGGGCCACCGATGGGCACAGCAGGCACTGCGGCTTTCCTGGCCAGAGGGGCAATATTTTTTGGTGACAGTAAATCTCTCTGTGGTGAGGGTTTCTTACGCTGTACCAGGGGACAACTGTGGCAGTGGCTTTATGTATGAAACTGCTCTGAAAATAAGACTCTTCTTATCATGTAGAAAAATGCTACATGATGCTGCTGTGCTTTGGGTCTTAATGTATAGATTGATGCTGCTCTGGACACCCACTGACACCAGGGGTGATGCTGGTTGCCACACAGACACTTTTCCTATGCATTCTTCATGATCTCCCCATGAGACAGGCATTGTACGTGTCCCCACTTTACACTGTGATCTTCCTTAGGGAAGGGTCTGCGCTTTCATTTCCGCATTCCCAGTTCCTAGGGCAGTTCATAGCGGGTGGTTGGTCAGTGTTGCTAAGTAATAAAGGGAGACCTATGGTGGTTAAGTTTCTGAGTCAACTTGGCTAGGCCAGGTATTGAGGTATTTGGTCAAGTCCTATTCTTTTTTGTGAAGTAAATATTTTTGTGAAGATATCTGTTGGATGAGATGCACGTTTGTATCGGTGGACTTTGAGGAAAGCAGATTGCCTTCCATACTGTTGGCGGGTCTCATCCAATCAGCTGAAGGCCTTCATACAAAAAGTGTGGTCCCCCCAAAATGAATTCTGCCAGTAGACCTTGGATCTGCAACCCTTCCCTGAGCCTCCAGCTTGCTGGCCTACTCTGCAGATGTTGGATTTACTAGGCATCCACAATGGTATGAGGCAATTCTTTAGAATTAATCTAGATAGATAGATAGATATTTCTATAGCTATGTCTATATCTCTAGCTAGCTAGCTCTATAGCTATCTCTATACCTCCATCTCTATCTCTGTATATATCTTCTGCTGGTTATGTTACTCTGGAGAATGCTAAGTAATACAAGACCCATCGAATTTTCAAGTGGGAAGTATCTAGGGAGTTTTTAAAAAATACTGATTTCTTGGGCACCATAACCAGATAGTCTGATTTAATTAGTCAGGATACAGATAGGAAGTCGGCACTTTTAAAAATGCTCCACAGGTAGCCATCATGGAAATGCAAATCAAAACCACAGTGAGATACTTCAAACCCACCAGGATGGCTCAAATAAAAAGGACAGGTGATAGTAAGTGTTGTCAAAGATGTGGAGAAATTGGAATCCTCAACCATTATCTGCAGAATGTAGCAAGCACCTTAGGGAAAAGCCTGAACATTCCTGAAATGTTAAATACAGAATTACGGTAGGACTCAACAGTTCCACTGCTAGGTATGAGCCCAACAGAAATGAAAATATACACTCACATAAAAACTTGTACACGAGTATTCATAGCATTATACATTCTCACCAAAAAAGTAGAAACAACACAAATGCTCACCATCCAATGAAGGTAACTTTCTTTTGTTCTTGAAAGACATATTCACTAAGGATAAAATTGTAGGTTGACAGTAATTTTTCTCTTGACACATTGAAGATAGCATTTTCTTTTCTTCTAGTTTCCATTTTTGCTGCTGAGAAATTAACTATCAGTTTTTTGAAGATGGTCTGTTTCTTTTCTCTGGCTTATCTTTTTTTAAAACATATTTTATTGATTTTTTTTACAGATAGGAAGGGAGAGAGAGAGTCAGAAACATCGATGAGAGAGAAACATTGATCAGCTGCCTCCTGCACATCTTCCACTGGGGATGTGCCCGCAACCAAGGTACATGCCCTTGACCGGAATCGAACCAGGGACCTTTCAATCTGCAGGCCGACACTCTATGCACTGAGCCAAACCGGTTAGGGCTCCAGCTTATCTTTTAAAAAAACTTTTTCATATGCCTTATGGTCTGCATGTTTGTGCTCCCCTCCCCATACTCAGTTCACCCAAGGTCCAATGCAATGGTACTAGGAGTGGGGGATATGGGGGTGCTTATAACAGACCCCAGAGAGCTTCTTTCCCCTCCCAGGGTACAATTGGAGTTCTGAAACCCAGAATAAGACCCTTGCCTGACCATGCTGCCACCCTGATCTCATATCCACCCTGCAGAGCTGTGAGAAATATATTTCTACTGTGTATATGATCTTCAGTCTGTGGCGTTTTGTTATAGCGGCTCAAACTGATTAAGACAATATGGACAGTTTCAAGGAATACAGAATAGTAAAATGAACCTCAACATATGCTGCACTCTGGCTTTTAAAATATTTTTTTTCTTTTTAGTGTATTAAAGTTTCCTATATATATACATACATATACATACATACATATACATACATATTTATACATACATATACATACATACACATACATACACACACACACATACTAGAGGCCCATTGCATGAATAGATTTGTGCAGTAGGCCTTCCCTTCCCCTGGCCGCTGGCACTGGTTTTCCTCCAGCACCCAGGACCCAGGCCTTCGCTGCTCTGGCCAGAACCTTCAGTCTTCGCTCCACTGCTTTGCGCCTAAGTATGAAAATTAACTGCCATATTTGTTGAATTAATTTGCATACTCTCCTGATTGGCTGGTCAGCATAGCGGAGAGACGGTCAATTAACACATTTGTCTATTATTAGGTAAGATGATTCATGGGGATCGATTTATTTTACTTCTTCAAATATTTTGCCCCATTTCCTCTATACTCTAATTCATGAGCTTAATTTGGACTCAGATTTTGCAATCTCAGCACTATCACCAGAGTTCTTTACTGTGCAAGGCTCTGCAAAACTGTAAAATTTTCAGCAGCATCCCTGGCCTCTATCCAGGGAATATATACAGGCCAGGAGCATATATTCCCTACTTTTGCCAGTTGTGACAGCCAGAAATGTCCCCTGAGGGCAAAACTGCCCCTGGTCGGGAATCACCCTGACTTAGCCCTGGAGTGCACCTTTCTCACTATTCTCCCTGTTTTCTTAATGCCTTGTTCTGTATTCCAAACCTCGGTTATTTCTGGATAATTTCTTCACTACTTCTCTTTTCAGTTTTTATCTTCTTGTTTATGTTTTACATTTTCCTTATCTCTGCTTATATTCAAACTGGTCTTTTATTTCTACATAAGTAATCTTCTTCGTTTTGTCTCCGATAATTTCAGTATCCGAAGTCATTGTTGCCGATTTTTGGGTTTTGCCGGTCCTTACGTATTGTCCCTCATTTCCTTGGGTGCTCAGCAAAAGAGTGGCTCATTTTCTTTGAAATTCTGCCTGCGGGAAATTTTAGTCTCTCCAGGGATGATTTAATTTAGTGTCTGCTGGATCACTGCTAATCGAGGGCCACTCCCATTGTTGAGATTCCAGACCCTAAAATGTCTCCTGCAAACCTGAGGGAGGGACAGCTTGTGGCTGTGAGGTCTCAGGCCCCTTTCCCTCTTTCCGTCTGTCCCAAGGTTCAAGACAGGTAACGCTTCCAGTGGTTCACTGGTGCTCAGAAGGGAGTGCAGTTATTGATAACTCACCTTTCCATTTAAAGTCCAGCTCGTGGGATCCTAGTTTTATTAATTAGCGTCTCTTATTCAACCCCCTTCCTGCCAGAGGGACCCTGTGCTTTGTTGTTGGTGCTGTGAGGCTGAGAACACCTAAGCTCACTCTCCCCGGCTCTGTGCATGCCCCCAGGGCGAAAGCTGTTCAGTTTTCTGCTTACCTCTTGGTTCGTCCCTTCACTTTATCTTCTGCCTTCATGCGCTTTATTTCCTTGCCAGTTTGTCAATGCCCTTCAGAAGGTGATTACGATTGTTGCCCAGCTTTTAAAGCTATGTTTTAATGGGAAAATGGGTTGAGGTACCTAGTTTGTTATCTTACCTGGTAACTAATATTGAGTTGCTTTTTTTTCCCTTTTTCTGGTTACACATCCATTAGTTTATTGGGTAAGCCACTTCAAACTATACCTGTTTCATGGCCATACACAGCAAGCTGGCGTTTCTTGGGTTGGTGTTTTATAGAGATGAACCAGGAACACCATTCGATGGCTGTTTGCACAGACCTTCCCATGTCGTTGACTCTCTCTGGCTGGAGGCAATTACACGTGTGAACTTAATGTGGTCCCCGGTCCCTGAGGCTCGCCCAGACCGTTCACCGGGACTCCGATGAGCAAAGTGCGATCTCAGCACAAACAGTTGCTGGGCTTCTCGGTTAAGAACTTCCAGCATCAAGAAACCATTTCTGGCATCTTCCCCTTGTTAATTCGCTCCTCGGCGATGGAATACCGCTTTTGAGTGAGTTTAAGAGTGTGCCCACCTGCAATGAGAACTAGAAAAGTAAGCCAGGGACACAGTGTGCTGTGACTGGCTGGGACTAGCCAGGCACAACCATCATAATGAGCGCAATGAGCAGGCCGATGACAGCAGTGGTGTTTACTCTGTGCTGCTCCCTGTCCTTGGGACTCACCTGGATTAATCCATCAAGATGATCTCATCTAATTAATCTCATGAGCAACTGGCCTTGCTGTTTATTGCTGTGGAGCTAATGAACCACCTCAGCAGCAACCCTTGCTCACTCCCCTTGGCATTGACTTTGGCAACTGGCTCATGTAGGTGGGCCCATCGCTACTGCACCCCATGGATCTTCCAGTGGTGTGTGTTTATGGACGCGGTAGAGGTTTAGTTTTCCTGTTGTAAAAGTGTCCCGAGATAAAGTTATTACAGGTATGCTATATGACGCGACTTTTAGGCATCGATCCATATTTGTCTGTAACAGAAGATCTTCTGGGGTGTGTTCTAAGGAAAAATCATGGCTCTGCCTGCAAGCTCATTGCTGGTTACCACTGAAGGGAGATGGTCACCTCCTTTTATATATTCAAAACCTTGATATGCAGCCCATTCATTCTGCTGCACCAGTGATTTTCAACCTGTTTGTGCAGCAGTCTCAAACCTACTCAAAGTTTGATAAACACCCTACAGATAACTGCTTTGTCCTAATAGCCTTAAGAGTAAGTTGTTCATATGATACCTCATTACTCCTGGTACTTTTAAAAAATATATATTTCCTACACATACAAACATCTGGCCATCTTTCCACAACACGACCATCAAAGTCAGAAAGTTATTGTGTGTGTGTCACCTACCATCTGGTCCTCAGACTTCATTCAGGTTTCCTGAATCATCCCAATAATGTCTCCTACAGCAAAAAGATCTGTTCAGGATCACGCGTTGCATTTTGCCATCCTGTCTTTCAGTGTCTTTTTCCTTAGAGGTTCCTAAACTCTTGTGAACATGACACTTTTGAAAATTACAAGTCAGATGTTTTGTGGCTCGTGTCCCCATTTGGGTTTCTGATGTTTCCTCATGATTAGACTTAAGCTATGCCTCTTAGGCAGGAATGTCACAGAAGCGACAGGGAGTTCCTCCGGTCCTTTCATTCAGGTGGCACTGTGTTAATTCATTCCATTTCTGATGATTCTTTCACTCCTAGATGAAGGAGGTCTATGTCAAGCCAATTTCCACCCTCTGTAATGAATAAGTATTTCATGGGGGAGCATTTTTGAGACTATGTAACACCCTCTTCCTTGCCAAACTTTCAATCTATTCATTTAGTTATGTCAATATTGGCCCGTGGTTTCTTATTTCACTCTGATGCATGTATTTTGATCTTCATATATTTCCAGATGTGGCCAGTAGTTGGTCATTCATTTACATCAGAGAGTCAGGGTCCCTGGAGCCTGGTTGTGAGGTCTGAGACTTGCTAGTGAAGAGCTTGACAGGAAATCCGGGGAAGACGCACGGCGTCACGTTGATGTGTGCACTAGTTAGGGGGAAGGAACGCTTTGCTAGGCACGAGACCAGTGTCGGAAGGTACTGGATGGGTAACAGGAAATGCTTTGCCCATTTCTGGCCCTGTTTTGCATGCCTTTCCTGGACTTCCGATTTCTGGATACTCCCCATCTATTTTTGTGTTTAGACAGCCTCTCTCTCCTTGCAGCAGGGGTGACCCCAGCCTGGGGTGAGCTTTGAGAAGTTCCTGAATGGCCCAGCTGGGCTGTAAATTAGCATAACTGGCAGGCCCCATCTGTCCAGTTTACACTGTGTAACAGATGCTGCTCTAGCTTTTGTTGTTAAACTCTTCACATGGTCCAGATCTCATTCATGCGGGCACAGGTGGGGAGGAATCTCACTTCCCCACACGCTCACTGAGGAGTGAGATGCATGTCTTAGCCTCGCCTGTGAAGTAGAGCAAGTAAATAACAATGTCTTCCCTGTGGGCTGTGCCAAGTAGAGGAGGCAATACCTGCAGGCTCCGCCAGGGTCTGGCACGTGCTGGCTGCTGCCTGCAGGAAGCTGAGATGCTGATGGTGGTGCCTGAACTCCCTGAGCCTTTTCTACCACGTGGGCAAGGCAACAGTAGGGACCCCCGGGACTGCCCCTGGGGTGCTTCTCAGCCTCACTCAGGAACTGGTTGGCGAATTGCCTTCTGGAAGAATCACCTGCCTCCCTACTTGTCTCCTGGCTTCCAGGTGGGTTTTCTCACCAACACTCTTTGCGGGCAGGTTAAACACCTGGGCCTGCCATCCGGGTGCAACCTCACCCCAATCCTGCCTGGTCCCTTCCCAGAAGCATATCTGAGCTTACACTTGCATCTTACTGCCTCTTTCCTTGCTTTCGCCAGGAAGGGGTTTGCAAACATTGTGATACACGATAGCATTCTCCAATAGTTGATATGTAATGAGAATGGGGGGTGAGAGAGCCACAGGATAAAGAATCCCACATAACCTCCTACCTCAGCATTGACCTTGGGATGCACACCAAAGCCTCCAGGGCTCTGGGGAGCAGTATGAAAGCCACGGACAGTTACACTGTCTCCTAGAGGGCTCACCTGGCTCTGCCCCAGTACCTGCTGCATGCCCCTCACCAGAGAAGTCTTTGTTACCCTCTGGCTGTGTTCTTCCCGTGCCTGAATGTGTCCAGTCACTGCCTAGTGCCTGCCTAATAGATCCCACTTCTGTCTGTGTGACCTTGAGCAAGTTACTTAAAATCTCTTTGTCTCTCAGTTTTCTCATCTGTAAAATGGGATGTTAGTGAGTCCACATCTGATTGTGCCTATAAAACACTCAGCTCTGTGCAGAAATAAGTGTTCAGGAACTCCTAGATGGCAATCTATTTGTTGTTTACGTACAAGCCATACCTTCCTTATTCGATTGTAAGCAATCTAGAGAACTTAGCATCATCCAGTGCCTAATATAGGGCCTGACACATAAGTATTTGCTCAGTGAGAATTTTGACTCCTGCATAGCTTCGCAGAATTGTGACTTAGGGCTTCCAAATCATTATTTCTCAAAATGGGAAAGCCACCCATTTCAGAATAATCCGGAGTGTATCCAGAGGCCTAGACCCTATTTCAGCCCTACTGAATGAGCATTCCTGGGGGCAGAGCCCCGGAATCTACACTTCAACACAGTATTCTAGGGGTTCCCTGCAGAGAGCCCAGAGTGGGTGTTGAATCCTGGCCTTTTGGTTCTGTCCTCACAGGACCTCTCCAGGCTGAGAGGCAGCAATTCTTTGGTCCCATTCCCGTCAATCTCTCTGCATCAACATTTAATCTCAACCGTCTCCTCCTGCCCCATGCTGGCATCATACACCCAGCCCAGGCCAGAAATACTGACTTCAACCCAAAAAAACGATAGCAAAGTTCTTTCTCCTTCAGCTCTAGTCAAGATGTTGTTTTGGGGGGACCGGGTCTTTCTGAGTGCCTGCGTCCCACTATTTATCAGTTCAGTGGTAACAACAAAAGGCTCTTCATTTTTATCCACTTGCCTGCTCTGTGAAGGCCTGTTTTGGTTCCATGGAGGCAACGAATTAATTACTTAATGTTCATTTGTATTTTTCCCCACATTAAGCCAAATTTACATTGTGGAACGAGCCATCCATATAGTATGTGTCATGATTACTGTTCTGCAGTTTCACACCAGCAAAAAATTATTAAAACTTCACGACTCATTAATGGTAAGTGATCATAATCACTTAACAGAAAAGGAAACTGTGCTAATGACGGCCGCTTTGATTAACGTATTTGACCTTAAGTCATGAAGTCAAGTGAAATTAATAAGGCTGAGTGTTGAACATAAGGTTTTTTTTTACAATGCACATCATTTCAATCATCGTAAAAGCCAAACAAACGAGTTTTCGGTTTGACTCGATTTGAAAGCCTTTGAAGTCTTTGCAACAAATTAAGGCAACGGGAATGTTAATGAACTGCTATACAATGACAATTAAGTGACAGGATGTGAGCAGACACAGAAATGGCTCTTTTTGATCAGTGCTGGCCCCTGTCATCCACTTGGCTGGGGAAACGGGCAGACGTGTCACCAGTGTTGACGTCTATCTCAAAAGAATTGAATGTGTGGTCAGGAGGGACATGGCGGTCCTTTGAAGCCCTCACCCTCTCCATCCAGATGAATGTGTGGGGTCCTAGGAGGCACTGGGACCCAGACACGCGTAGACCGGCCTTTGTTCCTAGGTGCTCACCGTGTATGTCGCAACTCCTCCCATTGGTTTCATGTCTGGGATGAGGGACAGGAATGGAAGTGAGACTCTCAGGGGACCAGTCCTGGCACCCAGCTGGCTTGTCATGCTTCTCTTTAAATCTGTTCTTTTCCTTAAGGCAAGGGAGGTCATTATCTTTTGAAAGCGAGTGTATGCCGCAGTCCGTTAGCTTGGGCTGCTGGCATGACAGGGCCCCCAGTGTGAATGAAGGGGAATGAAGTGGGGATGTGAGGATGGGGGATAGATCTGTGAGCTTTCCGGCTCAGAAGCCCGGGCCTCCCCACCTCCCCCAAGGCCGGAGGGCAGAGAAGCATTTCTATAGGAACTGGCATCAGAACACTGAACTCAACTCTCATTTTGCCTGCCTTCTCTGTGTGGCTTTGCATCAGTCACTGGCCCTCTCTGAGCCTCCATCTCTTCATTGTAAAATTAGATCCTTTCTATCTTGGGGTTGTTGTGAGGACTGAATGAGGTCATGGGCATGGTGAGCTCCCAATACTCAATGGCTGTTATTATCATGATTCCTCTGAGGGTGCTGTCCACAGGGCGAATCTTGACATTCCTGCCACCGGAAGAGCTCCCCTTGGCCTGGGTGGGCCCGTGTGCCACCAACCACAGAGTGAGAAGTTACTTCCAAACCCTCCTAGGCACACAGCATACACGGGGGCCTCCATAAGGTGCCTCTTCCCTACATCCTGGCCATTTCTCTCCACGGAGGTTCGTGGGGCAGCCACTCCCTGCTTTAGGCGCTGTAGGGCCCTGGGCATGCAGAGGGCTCCGGCCAGGCGCCTCCGGCTGCTCCCTCCAAAGAGCAGGACCAACCTGAGCTGTGCCAGCAGCTGCACAGCTTGCCTTCCTTTACTTTTTATTCTTAAACATGGGTACAAAGAATATACAGATGCAACAAAAACTGCATATCTAGGGAATATCCTGCTGTCATCTATCTATCTTATATCCATCCATCCCATCCATCCATCCATCATCATCAATTTATCTATCAACCCATCCATCATCCCTCTATCAATTATCTATTATATCATCATCATCATCATCAATATACTTTCTATCATCTATTTATCCATCTATCGATCCATCCATAATCAATTTATCAATCCACCCATTATCCCTCTATCATGTATCTATTATATCATTTCTCTATCATCTACCTTCTATCATCTATCACCCTTCTATATCATCTATATATAATCATTTGCCATCTTTTCCCTCCCTCCCTCCTTCCCTCCCTCCCTCTCTCTTTAAAATTTTTAAAATGTACATTTTATTTTTTAAATGTACGTAACTAGGACCCTATACTTCATTGTACTGTATCCTTACACATACCACTTTCAATGTCAGTGAGCGTAAGTCTACTTTTATTTTTATAGGACCTTCGATATTCCCTCGTCTCGATGCACCATGAGTTCTTTAACCAGTTCACTGCTGATGGACATTCAGTTTCAGGTATTTCGCGATTTATCACAGGTCATTCTGCAATGAAAATCCTTTGGTATGGATCTTGGCACGCTGTGTAGGAATGCAGGATAAATCCTGCCGTGGAGTTGTTGGCTCAAAGGGGATGCGGATTTCAAAGTCTAACACATATTGTCCAACAGTGTTCTAAAAAAAGATGGTACCTATGTATACAGGCACTCAAAGTCTCCTCAAGCTAAACATTCACCAAGTTGCCTAGACGCGGTGAATTGTCTACCAGCCGGGATAGGAGAGCCCTTTCTGAGGGTAAAACCATCGGGGCAGCCAGCGCTGCTCGTGTATGTAACTTTTATGGATCTTCCTGCCTCACCGTATCTTCCCCATCACCGTTGTCGTTTATGCTTTATTTAGATCACCAAGGGCAGGCAGTCTTGCATCTTGTTTCTGTCGTAGTTTTTATTCACTTTCTTGGCATTTCTCTCAGGGTTTTATTAGTCACTTCTTGCTCCAGCTCCTAACATTTCTAGCACCTGGGGCTGTGGCTGCAGTCCGATGATTAGGAGACTGAGGGGCCGCGGAAGGAAACAGGTCCCAGAGCGCTGCTGCCTCCCAGGTCTGACTGGTGGTTCAGGGGCGATGTCAGTGTTCTGTCCTTTCCCAGGGACCAGCCACCCCGGGGCGCTGCCCCCTGGGGTTCATTTCTCTGTGAGCGAAGTTGGGGGTCTCTGCTCAGGCTGCCTGAGATCCCCTGAGCCTGGTGAGATGCGGGGTCGGGGGCTTTGCTGTGCGTCTAAAACCCCAGGCCCAGATCCAGCGCTCACAAAGGTTTTATCTACACTGTGGCGCCGGCGGAAACCATTGGAAAGCAGGCCCGGGGAGCCAGGGAGGAGGGAACCCCAGTGGGATGAGAAATCACAACAACTAAGCTGGTCCCGCAGGACCTCGAGGGAAACACACCCCTGTCCTGCGAGGGCAAGGCTTGGGTGGCGAGGAGACTTTGGGATACGGGCTGAGGCCGAGGACAGGTGCCCTTACCCCCCGCGTCTGGGCTTCAGTGTTTTGCCTGATGGTGATAAGGGGTCTGAGGCAGGGGAGTTGTGTCTTGAGCCCCATGATTGTGATGTTCTAGCGGATGAAATCCAGCCCGTGCGGTGTCAGGTTCTTGTTCTCTGCCAGGCAGAGCTCGATGTTGGAAATAAGGGCAACGACCCCCTTGACGTCTTTCCCTCTCATTGAATTTCTATGAGTCTATACAAGTAATTCAGTCCATACGGCTGGGAGAATCAACCTCGCCATCTTCTCATTGTAACACTGCATCTGAGTATGCGGTTTTGTCTAAATCAGTGGCTCTCAACCAGGGAAAGATTTGATGCCTCCCCCTCCCAGGGGGTTTGTCAATGTCCTAGCAAGCATGTCAAACTCACGGCTGGTGGGCTGCATCCCTTAAATGAGGCATGCGGCCTGCTGGCCACGAGTTTGACATGTTTGTGGGGTTGGGGCGGTGCTACTGGATCTAGTGGAGGGGGATCGAGGCGGTGCTACTGGATCTAGTGGGGGTCGGGGAGGTGCTACTGGATCTAGTGGGGGTCAGGGCGGTGCTACTGGATCTAGTGGGGGGGTCGAGGTGGTGCTACTGGATCTAGTGGGGGTCGGGGAGGTGCTATTGGACCTAGTGGGGGTCGAGGCATTGCTACTAGATCTAGTGGGTAGAGACCAGATTTGCTGCTAAGTAGCCTGCAGTGCACAGGACCGACACCCCCCCCCCCACACACACCTGCAGCAAAGATTCTCTAAAAGCACCTGTGTCAGCCACACCCAGTTTGATCACGTAACTCCTCCGCTGGGCAAAACTGCTCTCCTGACACCGGGGATCTCTATATGTCTGTAGGTTTCAAGCTCATTTCCCAATGAATTACAACACAAAGAAGAAGATACCACAATAACACTTTTTGTTTTTCTAAAAAAAACCAAAACGTTTATTAGGATACTTGAGGGTGGGGTCTGGCTGAAGGACAACATACGTACAATCGGTAGTGCTTGAGCAAATGCGAACAGAAAAGTCAAACATCACAAAACCACTTCCAAAGTCCAAAGAGCAAAACTTGTACTTCTGACACGTGAGGGTCCCCTGTGGGTGCCGGCGATGAAACGCAGGGCTCACAGCTGTGCGAGGAGGCCTCGTGGGACGGACCCCAGGGGACCTCGGGCTCCTTCCTCAGGAAAGCAGATACACCGGACCATGGGATACATGTATGTGCTTCAAAGGCAAAGACGCAGGAAACACACTATTGAGTGGAGACTGAAGGAAAGCCGCTCATCTGCATCCCTTCTACCCCTCACCCCGGTTCAGAGGAACCCCTCTCCCAGGACAGAACCCTAAAACGACCCTAGGACCCAGAATCCTTTTTGTGTTCCACCTCTATTGTTAAACTTGCAGGAAACAGAAAAAACATGAGCTGAGACATACTCTCCGGTGAAGCATAAAAATTCAGCTCCATCCCAAAGACTGCAGTCCGCATCCCAAATCTCACCCAGCTTCTCAACAGGGCTCGGATTAGACAGGAGAAAATAATTTCAATATCAAGGGATAAGGCGCAGGAGATGAGAAAACTCTTTAAAGCAAACTCTGTGATGAAAAGTGTTTCCCCTCCTCCCTCGGGGGACAACGAGAGGAGAAGAGAAAAGATAGATAATTAGGAGGACGATAAGGCCCTGGATTTCAAGTTTCCGAAGCGGTTTCTTCAACCCTCCGAGGACGATCAGCTATTTCTAAATCAAAAAAAAAAAAAAAGCGAAGCAGAAATATCTGATTGCCGTAAGGCCTTGGCCAACTAAGGCAGAGCATTTCTGGGATTTGGTGCTATCATTTCCATTCTCCTTCCCCCCCATCCCCCCCACCCTCCAACATTTAGCTAAAGAAATTAAAAAAAAACAAAAAACAAAATCCAGATCAAGCACGCTTTGCATGCCGAAGAAGGTGCTGGATCCCACCGCTCTGCAGCGTCTGGGGCGGAGGGGGCCTTCGTGCCACGGGGCCGAGAAGACTGGAGGCACTCGCCTGCAGCTGTCCCTGGGACAGACACACTGCCTGGCTGCAGTGACAGGAGGACAGACCTTTACCTACGGGGAACAGCCCCGTGGTTGCCATACGCAGAGCATCCATCTGTGGTTCCAATTCTTCATCCTATTTTAAGCTTGTGACGTCACGTCTGACGGGCACCAGGGGTCACTGCTCGTTCACGGTTTTGCAGTGCTGAGTGGGCACTGCTGAGCGGTCGCTTTCCTGGGCTACAGCAGGCTGGTGTCTCCCATTGTCCCCTGCACCGTGGCTGGGACCTGATGGCTGGGACAGTTCACTGGCAGGTCCACCTGGCCACGCTCCCCGCCCTCTGAGGCTCGTAGTGCGTTCCCACCAGGTTCTCCATGGCAGCCTCGGAGGCTCAAGCTGAGGTGGGTGTCTGCCTTCCCCAAATGGTGGAGCTGGGTAGGGGGGAGAGGGTTGTATGCATAGAAACTAAGACTTCTCAGAGGCTGAATCTGAACAATAGCTTTGTGACTATTGATACAGATAAGTTTGATTCTCCCAAGGATACGGAAGGGAAGGATTCTGCCAATCTGGGAAAGGTGGGTGGTTCTCTAAGCTGCTGGCAGTGGGCCCCATCTTCTCCGGTGACCGTTGGAGGACCTTCGGATCCGAAGGATGGTTCGCTCAATTGGAGTAGCTGTTCAAAAATGCGCTGAATTGTTAAGCACCTGCATTTGCTTCTCAGATTCCATCCCTGGGGTTGGGCTGGGACTGGTGGAGTGGTCCCACTTACTTGCCAGCATCCTGGTCTCAGATTAAAGTATCAGCAGACTCACTGGCTAACTTCCCGTGAAATCCATCCACCCGCTTTGGGGTCCTAGCCTTTCTGATTATGCTCAGCTCCTTCTAGGACAAATGCTAGCTTTTAATTTTTCACCAGGAAAATAGTGGACATGTAGAAAGCTGCTTGGAGCCAGGAGATCTGAGAACCTCAGGAGGACCCTTCAGGTGCCATCAAGACAATGCAAGTAGGCCAGTTCTTGTTACCGTCGTACAGAATCAAGCCCTCTGAGTTCCCAAAGTTTTCTAATCCGCCAAGTGCTAAGTACCTACGATGGGTCACGCTTTCTGCCAGGGAAGGCTGCATGAGGGAGAAGAGATGTTAAAACAAAGGAAGGGCTGGTGGTCCCTGCCAGTCTCTTGGCACTTTCTACAAAACAAATGACGGGGACTGGTAAGAAAGCCCAGCCTGGGCTGAAGAGAAGAAAATCAGAGCAAACCTTCAATGGGGGCCAGTGCCAAGCTTGGTGGCTGCCCTAGAGCAAGAATAAACTCCGCGTGGCAGTGGGACAAGATGCTGGTGTGGGCACCTGCCAGAGGCACACGGCGAAGTCGCAGCTGCGCTGGTCAAATGAGCTGGAGACCTCAGGGGGCTGAGGCCTTGATGAGTGCGAGCCGGCTGAGGTTCTCTGCAGGCAGCTGATTACAGCAGCGTCTGTGGGCCATCCCCACCCCTCTGGGCTGGGTCTCAGAACCATCGGAAGTGCAGGTGGCGCATCCTGCTGAACACCCCGAGCCGCCTCCGCAAGGGGAGCTCATCAGAGCGCAGCGGGCAAGAAAGGGATGCTTGCAGAGGATGCAGCAGGCGAGATTGAGCTAAGAGGGAGCTCAGGGGCATGCTGAATGGATGCACTTCCTACTCGGGGATTAGCATCACCTTCACATCTCCTGGCTCCTCAGAAAGGCGTCATTACTTTCAAAAGGCCAGGGTCTGTCCTCTGCTGGGACAAGAAGCCATTGGGTCCGACTACATTTAGAGGGACGAGGACGAGGAATTGACGGGAACGAACCGTGTTACATATTCAGGCAATTTGTGACAAGGGTGGGGGCGGGGGACATCAATCCATATGAAAGAGAACTGAGTCAGCCACTATCCTTGTGAAATGAAATGTCCTACTACTACACCCTGGGTTGGGGGCGGTGGCGAACCCCACAGATTTAAGGCCTCTGCAGTGAGAATGTGTTTTGGAGGCACCGCCCTCATGAAGAATTCCAGACAGTAGGCTTAAAATAAATGGTCACTTGAGAATAAAAGCTGTGTTGAACTTAAGACGTGTCCAATCTATACACGAGAAGCCTGTCTCAGGAATAAGAGGAGAACTTAGCTTCTTAGGATGTCCAACTTTTTTACTCTTTTAGAATCTCTAAAAAGACGTTATTTTCTCTGTTATCCAGGTATTAGGTCAGGCTTGCTTCCCCCAGAGACACTGTTGTCTAATTGAAGGGCCTCTGCTCTTTTATTAGGACACGATTCCTGTTTGTATCAGTAAGGGACATCCATGGACTGTGTGATCGTCACCCACCCAGGTGTCCTGGTGCACCTCAATTCGCCGCCTCTCTCCAAACTCCTCAAGGTCAGTGCAGATCAGCCCTTCTGCTGGGACCGTGCCTGGGCCATTCGCAACTTACTCTTGCCTGTTGCCACTGCTTTTGGTCTTTCTTAAAAAGATGGGTCGCCCATGATCTCATTTGCTATGGCAAAGAGCAGAAGCAACAAAGATCACAGGGGTATGAATTCAGGAGATCAAGGAGGGAGAAGACAGCTTTGAAGAACTAGAATATGGGAACTCACTTCAGCAGGTCTTTTCTGGCCCAGGGTTTAGACTCAAAGAAGTAGCACATGCCTGACTACATGAATGAGAACACATTTCTGAAGAGACAGCTCCTCAAGGCCGCTCTTTGGTAAAAACTCACAGCAGAAATACATTTATGCCGGATTCTGAGAACAGAATGTACTGATTATTTTAACTCCCTCTGCTCTTCCATCTCCTTCCCCAAGAACTTGCCACTGACTTTGAAGCGCTTCTGCTCCCACTTCCCTGGAGTGTGGGGAGAGTCTGACTTAGGGTTCATACAAAGAGGCAGGACTCAGCTGGAGAGGACCCATACTCAGAGCATGCACATGACAAGAAGTCTAAACACACCCCAAACCAAAGGCCACGCAGCCCTGGGGGAGCCCTGCCCTGTATTTGATGAACTCAGACACACAGTTTCTAAGACATTTTTAACTACAGGATAAACACTTTTTTTAACAATTCATTTTAATGGAAACCACACTCCTATCGCATTTTGGATACAGTTTGCTAGACTTGGTGAAAAATACCTATGCAATTCTCAACTTACATGTTTTCTATTAGAGACTCGAACAATTCAAATGTGTAAAAATACAGATTCAGGTGGCTTTCTGAATTCATTCCCTCTCTCCATTGTGCGCGCCTTCCTTCCTGTGCTCTATTAACAATACACACAAAACAAAGATTGGCCAAAGAGATTCACCACTGAAGTGGAATGAATGTGCTTCTAATTGGTTTGGCGAACGTGCCTTTCTTTTTTTTCTGAAACGCATTGGGTGTGGCTAGCTTTGATCTGGGAGTCGTGGTCTACCTGGACAGAAATGATCGTTTTGGTTTTGTCAACTATAATGAGCTGCTTTCTGCCAGAGGCCCAAGCCTCAGCAGACAGCCCATGTATTGGGTGGTTCCCTAAATGCAGGGACTGAAAGACAAGAGGTAGTGAATGATTTTTGCTCTGAGCGCTGCAGAAGACAATCAGACACGGAAAAGATTGAAGTCACTTGCCTGCTCCAGTCCCGGGGCACAGGATGGGGTGTCAGGGCCACTGAGTTCAACTGAGATCATACCAAACGGCAGCAACACGTGCTGGGCGTGATTTTGTAAGAAGTCCTCTAATGTGTTGTCCTCCCCCCTCCCCGCCCACCCCGGCTATTTAATCAGCAATTATTTTCCAATTGAGGATTTGGGAACTCTAATAGGCTTCTATCGCTGAAGAAAAATGAGATCTTTATTGGTGATAGATGCGGCTTTTCAAATTTTAACTTATGTGTTGTACATCCATGCGTTCTTCAGCACAGGGTACCCTTGTGAGCCCTGATAACTCCCATCTCCTCAGGGTCATCTGAAGCTAATTAGAGCCGCTGTTTCCTGCAGAAGTAATCAATAGCTTTCCACAGTAGACCACATGGAATCAGACCCACATGCAATTAGTCCAGTGTAGATACACAGGGACATCTTAATTAAAACAAAATATGCCTTGTAAGGGCTATACTGTCATAGATGACTGGAATTCCAAATATTTGGACACATTTAATGGGTTTATTCAAAGTGAGTCTTTAGGAAACTTTTCTCACTAACCAAGTTTGTTTGGTGAGTTTCCCTTGAAAACGTTTTGCAGTGAAAAGAAGTTGGTTCTTAGTATTATCCATCTATATTTATTAACATTTGGCTATAAATGCACTTCAGACACCCATAGAGCTAAAAGATTATGCCTTCAGCTTGGACTTAATATTTTCCAACCCCAGTAATGTGACTAATTCTTACAAGGCAAACGTCAGTGGGCCAAGGGGATCAGCATGACATAGGTGCCATGGCTTCCTACTCCAGCCCCTCTACTGACGTAACAGGAAAAGGGATGTTCCCAGCACTCTGCGAAGGTGCAATCTCTTTACAGTCTGGTTCTGAAGAAACGTGGCTACCAGCATCCGATCACCGTAGGTTCTGAATCAAGCCATTCCAACCAGACTTCCCAAGTGCACGCTAGGGTCTCCTTAAGGAAGAGGATGATGGGAGATGAGATGCCCTATATTCAGAGTCCTGTTCTGTGTATCTGTGCCAAGAGTTGACCTTGATCCACAAATCTTTCCTTGTCGCATAGTCAGTCACAGTCTGCCCTGGAGAACGTAGAACAAATGCAAGCCGTTCCTGATGACCTTCAGCCCAAACCGCTCTCAACAGCGGCCAAGCCATCACAGTCCGGAAAGAACTCTGAACCCTGGCGTGGACCCGCCTCAGAAGAGAGGGTAAGTAGTATGTCTCCTGTCCCAACCAAAGCTGCCTTTGCCAGGCAATGTGAAAACCCACGTACTGGATTATGGCCATGGCTGATGGCAAGGGTGCCATCAGCCGTTGCAGAACATTTTCCAGTGGCCACCAGTTTCCTCACAGGTGTGCACATGCGTGTCAACGAGAAATGGTAACAGACAAGCGCGGCTGCTCTGTCTCCTCCTCTCTGCTCAAGCACGGGGCCCCTCGGGATCGGCCTCAGCCTCGGAAGGGCTGTTCAGGGCGTTGGTGTCGGAGCTAACCCTACTTAAGGGGAGGAAAACAAGCTCCGTGTGTTTTGTATTAAACCATCAGTAAAAAATGGAGGCAAGATCATTACTTCCAAAATGTAGAAAGCCAACAGTGGAGATCATTTAGTAGTAAACTGTTCCCTACATAGAACATCAAACATGTAAAGAGGTTAGAGCGACGCTTCAGCTATGTTGGGCGCTTGTTAGTAGGAGGGCTTCTCGCGTGGGTAAGGCTCAGGGGAGGGAGGTCAATGACCAAGGCCCGGGAAGCTTCCCACTCACGCGCCTCACTCTCTGTTTGGCCTAGAAGCCAGACACCACCTTTGGGTGTGACGGGTGCTTCTGGTTTTGTAGGAGAGAGCAGGACTGGCTACAGAACACAAACATTAGCGCGGAAAGGGCTAGAAGGTAAGCTCGCCTGCACGAAGTCCATCAGGGATTCTCTTGAGGAGAATCTCTGATTTGTGACTAAAAAGCTTGTGAGGCTGCGGTGATGTCATTAGAAATCAAAGCCACCACACGAAATGGGGAAGATTCTTGAGCAATACCAGCCCCTTTGCCAGCTAGTAAAGGGCAGGGTTAAACTGTTCAGATCATCATCATGAATAAACGTGGCCCCCTTTCGCTTTACAGCCAGATGGACAAACTGTCCCTTTACAATACAACGTACCCCAACGCCTCTTGAGTTTGGAATGCAGCACTGCATTGGGAATCCCACAGAAGCCCTAAGGATCACAAAAAGCTTTAAAAAAAAAAAAAAAAGGAAAAACGTTTCAGTTGGATGAAACTGCTTTAGCAAATGTTTCAACGGAGCGCCTAAAACTGGAATTTCAGATATACAAGAGGGCAGGAAACAGATAGCTTGGTGTTTGTCTTTTTACAGGTCCATGTTGTTTTTGAAATGCAGCTATAATGTTTCTGCCAAGGACAAAGGTAAGAGGGTGGACAGGGCGGTTACCACCAGAACCAGCCGTGGGCTCAGACCGCAGCTCGGAGGGGCAGCCATTGATTTTGTGGTTATGTGGCTGGAGGCACCAGCGAGACCATCCTTTTCGTAATCGCGCTGTAAGAAAGAATGCTTTCATTACCACCCACCGCATGGGTTCATTCCATCCCAGTGCATTTAACCACACATCTTTCTGTCTCTCACCCCCAGTCCCTAACTAGCTTCTGTCACTCATCAAAGCTGGCCCAGGCCTTCCCAATTCAGCGGCTTGTGGTTGTATGGGAAGCATCATGAACCTGGGTGAGAACTGTCAAACTGTCTGCTCAACGTTTACATTTGTGCTCCTCTGCTACAGATTTTAAAATCCACTTGGGGGAGGGGGAGGATGTGAATTGCCATTCCCCCCTCCACTTCCCAGATCCCCTAGTAACTACACAGCATGGAACTTTGTCCTTCTGGGACCACTGACTGGGATGGAATGCTGGCTGACCCTCCCGATCATGGAAGGAGGACAGGAAGAATCGCCTGAGAACACCTGCCCAGGTCAATACCAGCTCATATAGAGAGGGATCCCAGACCACATGGGGTGGGGGAGGTCCTCAGTGCGGGCAGTGGCAGTCTTGTCCTTCATTGGCCTAGATTTTGTAGATGGAGTCTGCCCTGCTGGTTTGCAGGAGCGCCCAAGCCAGAACACCCAGGCTTCCCGTATTTTATTTAATCCAATATTTGCCATCTCCACATGTGATCAATATAAAATCACTGAGATTCTTTCTTCCATACCAAGTCTTCAAACTATGACACGGCACGTGTCCATCCAGACCTGCCCCCTCCTAGTCAGCATGGCTGACCTTCCATAGGATGCATTACTCCCTCCCGCCTCCAACACCGGCTCAATCCCATTATGTCGCATCTCACCACAGTGAGCCAGGATCGTGACAGAATCATCCATCTCCTCACCTGTAAATTGGGGAGAGTAATGTGCCCCAGATACCCCTGGGTTGCTATGGCAATGAAAGGAACTGAAGCTAGAGGACATCCGGTCAGCAGTGAGAGCACTTTTCTGTGCCTGACGAGAGCATGTGCCTGTGGCTTTGGGACAATGGTATTCACGCTGGGTCCAGTTCTGAGGTGAGGAGCCCGGGTCCCGCACTTGGTTCTAACTTTATCCAATGGCTGCGCCTGCTCTAAGGCCAGAGGAATGTAGAGGCTGCCTTACGTTTTTTTCTGGGCTGGAAACTTCCTTGTCTCTGAGCCCTGCACATCATACCTTGCCCCAGGGGCCCTGTCTCCTTAACGGGAGGAGACCCCAAAAGAAACCCAACTTACGTCAGAAAGACAGAGGTGTGTACTGCCCGACACGTTGGATTTCAGCTTCTGTGCCTGAGGGGAGACAAACACATAAAGTCACTCCTACATAATATGAAAGAATAATTACTATGATCCATTCATCAACTGTCTAGGGAAGTGCCACTGATAACAGGTGAAGTTAATAACATTTTATTTAATCCAATATTTGCCAACTCCATAATCAATATATAATGATCCAGGTACTTCACATTCTTTCTTCCATACCAAGTCTTCAAAATATGATAGCACGTCTTAATTCGGACGAACCTGCCTCATTTCAAAGGCTCGATAGCTCCCTGGGGCTAGCAGAGGAAGCACAAGATGAGGTAACGAAAGACCAGGTTTTGAAGTCATTTATACTTTGCACTCATGTTTCTAAATGTTAATGTCTGGGACATACCTTCAAACTGCAAATGTTGCAATAAAAACCCCAGGTATTAGTAATACAGAAACAGGTGCTCCTAAAACTTGTTTGTTCAACACTCAGCAAGCTATTTTCCAATGCAGGGCCTATGGCGATGCAAACAAAAGGATTGCGGTCCGGGGCCCATGGGACTGCCCTCCGGTGAGTAAAACACTCACTGCTTCGACAGGATAGGTGGTCTTTCAGGCAGGTCCCCTCAAGGAATCGTGAGGGCATAACAGATGCCCAATCCAGCATTCTTAAAACTCGGTCACCAGGGGGCTGAGCTGTGAAAGCTGTATGTTCCCTAATTCATACAACCTGAACAAGTCTTGTCCCTGAGAACTGAGTCGAAGGAAAGTTTCCATTACTCACAATCGCAATGAAAACTGCCGACCGGATGCAGCCTCCTTGTTTTACAAAAGTAAACAACTAGGGTGCAGAGAAGTTAAGTGACTTACCCGAGGCCACACAGCAATTTACCTGGGAGTCAGGATACAGACCAGATCTCTAAAAAATCCTGGACAAAACTGTGCTCTTTCCTACATTATAGTGTTTCTCCCAGGGAACCCTGGCATGCCCTCCCTGTCCCCAAACCCACACAACCCCTCGCAGGACCTCCATCACCCAAATAGCCCAACGGCAAATGTCGGAGAGCTCATTTGCCAACAGGATGAACCTGATGGGGCGTCACACCAGAATCGGGAGCATCTGGGCAAGCAGTTCTGTGGGAATGGCACTGGCAGGCCCCGTACCTGCTGCAGGAAGACTCTGCAACTCACTGAAGACACACGAGCTGAAATGATAGCATCTTTGCCCAAGGAGCAATTTATTGACCATAATGCTACTTGGGAGGCATCGTAATCTTTTACTTATATTTGCATATGCCAGCTGTGAATCTGAAATGGAAACCTTTAAACAGGCATCAAGAGTAAGACACTGGGAAGCACCCCCAGGCTGTTCAAAGGTCATTAAATGTTACATATAAGAAGATCAGAGGGGAAACTGGAAGCGGAATTGAGCCTTATTCCAAAGCCTGCTTCTAAACTATATTAATAGCAAATCTGGTCTATGGCATTGTTACCTGCAGAGAAAAATGTGTAGAACTTCTCCACAAGTTTTATTTCTGTTTGAGAAATAAACTGGAATTGTGCCCAGACACCAAAATGACCCTAAAACATCACATTCTGTCTTTTCTTTCCCAGATGGTAATCCACAAAAGACACAAACTTGCTGAGGGCCTTTGTACAACTAAGAAATTCATTCAGATGTGCAGAGAAGGCAGCCCGATTTCTCATCTGGAGCACACGACAACTTCAAGGTGTTTCTGGACTTGTGCCCACAGCTGAGCTGCCCACAGTGGCCTCGAGGAGTCCCAAGGGCTTGGCTGGCCTCCTTCCGACTTGGGTCAGCAGCATTCGCACAGCACCCAGTGTTTCCCTCATTGTATACACAACCTACTAGTAGATACTTACCAGCTGTACGTCTTACATCAGCCTGTTGAAGTACTGGTATAATGCTTCCACTGGTACACTACAAGTCTCCCATCTTAATAGGTTTTCTTAGGAGGACTATGGGTCTCCATAGGTAGTTCTGGTCCTTGTGAGTCACTGAGCATTCGTCTGTGGACTGCAGGCAGACAACCAAGGAGACGTGCACAGGTCTAACTTCCCAGCCTCTCTGCCCTCCATCTGGGAGTGGCTGGGATAAGTGTTCAATCACGTGGGAAGATGCATTTAGACCAGCAGTTGCCAACCTTTTGGACCTCATGGACCACGTGGGGTTCACGGACCACCGGTTGGCGACCGCTGATTTAGACACTTCCAAGTCTGTAAAATCTCTTTCCCCAGAGTGGCCTCTCTGGAAAGGAAATAGTCACCTTCTGGCCTTGTCTCCCTGTAGCCCCAAATCTGGAGACAATAGCCCCAAGTTCCTCTGGCCTGGAGGACCCTTCGGGTTGGCATACGTGCATGAAATGCTGAGTAAAAGTAATGATGGACAGCCAGGTCCCTCCAGATGCTCTGGGGAACTGCCTTCTCTTCTGTTTCCTAACCCACAGATGCACATAGCACACTAGAGGCTTAGTGGTCCACGCAAACAGGCCTTAAAGTGCTCTGCTTACATAGTGTGTTCACACCGCTTCCGACAGAGCGGTCTGGTGCAGACCTGAGCAGAGCAGGGACCGCAGGAAGGTCTGTGAGTCTGATGTGTGCAGACAGAATGCCACCTGCTCCAGGCAGAGTGACGGGCTGGATGTCCAGCGCCTCTCGGGGTTCATGAGCTGCGGATGGAGGGTCAGAGCCTGGGATGGTAGCCAGGCGCATGTCAGGCTGGATGCATGGTATACAGTCTGAACCCCGCCACGGACCTACTGCGGTCAGAAATCTGCCTCCACAGCTCCCCAACCCACCTAAGGAAACCTGGCTTACGAGGCCCTTGTAGAAGCCTGAGCAGCCTGCTATTTCAACACTTTAAAGGCTTTCGCCCTGAGCATTTTTTTAAAGCATCATCAAGCTATCACTGTCTGCTAGTCAGGTATGATAAATGCTAACATCCAATTACAGGGCGCCACCCCACCCCCCACTCTACTTTCCACTCTGCAAAGAGTATTTAACATACTTTAAAATGCTGTCTCAGTTGATGGAAACTGAGACGCGGCCAAAACAGCTTAAAAAAAAAAATCAGATCCTGTAAGATATAAGGTAAGCAAGAAACTGGAATAAGTACCCCTTTTATCGCCGGGTTCCAAACCAGTAACACCAAGTGTCACCGCGGAAGTGCTGGCGGTTGCTCAAGGGAGCCTGCTCATTTCGGGCCGTGCAAGGACACCGCCCGCGACACGAAACCGTACAGTGTGTGACTTTAAAACATGGCGTCTCCTAAGAAGGAGACGGGGAAGAAGGAGAGGATGGATTCGTTTTTCTACAAGTCAATTTCAACCATGGTTCCAGCCCGCTGAAAAATGAATTATTTAATCTCTCTTAGGAAAGAGGGCTTCCTACCAGCTCATTCAGTGACATGGCGGCGGGGGAAGACACCACCACTGAAGCACAGAACCACCAGGTTCTCGTCCCTGGACAAACCCGCCCCAAACCAGAAGAAGCCTCTCTCTCTCTCTCTCTCTCTCTCTCTCTCTTTCTCTCTCTCTCTCTCTCTGGAAATCCAGGGAACCTGGACGTGTGTTTGTCCAGCAGTTTCATAAAATTGTCACCGGCAGTCATCTGCAAGTCCAGGCACGTCACGTAATAGAATTTCCACGGCCCTGTAATTGCGAGGCCAGACCTCCCCAGTCCCTGGCTCTAGAGGGTTAAGAAATGCATTAGATGCTGTCAACCTCTGCTACCTGGAGTCAGGCTGTCCACTCCCCTTGCTTTTTAGCCCGGTGATTAGCATTTGGAAAGCCTGCCGTGGTGCCTATGGCTTCCCTGCACAGAACACACAGAAACACACATAATTTACAGCTCCCAGCCCAGCCCCTCCTCGGCCTGTGCGTATGCGCACAGGAGTTCTGCCCACAGTAGGATCCCCGGCCCGGGCCCGGGGGCAGGCTTTGGAGCAGCGCCTTGCTCTGTTTATGGAATCCGAGACTTAGAAGTGCACCCACTCGGAACCTGGCATTTCAGCCCCGGGAATCCATTTCTGCAGAGAAGCCAGTGTTTAATCTCAGGTTTTGTGGTAGCTGGCAGACAGCGGGGTATGCAGCATTTCTCCACTCGCCTCCACGCCTAAGAAAAGCCAGTTTCTGCTCTACCTCCAGAAAATTAAACCGGAGGAAGCTGCCCAATCCAATAGCAACAGACTGTCCAGGCTGCAGCCAAATGGTCGTAATTAACGATGCTTCTGGTTCTTTTCTCCCTTGCTTTTCTGATTAGAGAGATTTGCTATATTAGGAACCTGTTTGCTTAATGACAGAATACAAGCAATAAACAGAGAAATACACAGACTGTAAAATGCAATCAACTCTGCTGTCCAGCGCTCGCTAAGTACCTCGCTGCATCTATCACACTTGTCAATAGCAGTTCATGAGCGAATGCGTCTCTTCCACAGCCTGGATGGGACCTTTGGTAGGGAAAAGCATCTGCGCGAGTTCTTCCCGAAATAGTCCAGCTCTCACAGCCCTTCCTCAGTTTAACTTCTCGCACCTTCCGTTTTCTTCTATGGCAAAACGCAGGAGGAAGGATGCGCCCCCTCATTCCAAAGGGAACTGAGCAGATGAACCTGCTTCAGAGTCTGCACTTGCATTGCCCATTGCATTTCAACAAAATCGACTCACCTGCCCACAGTGGCCTCTGTGCCTGCTAACGCAGGTATATCCTCCTGATTTTATGGGTAGTACTTACTATATAACAATTCCATTGCGCTTTTGATATGTGCTCGCCTGGTAATTTCTGCACAATAAAAATAAAAAAAAAGAAGCTGCCGGCTGCTGCATCCCAGCCAAGTAATGGTGGTCGCCCCGGCGCTCTGCAGTCTGACACTCTTTTCAGCTTTTTGGGTTTAGCCGGTTGGATTTGGGAGAGCCAGGGGAGGTTTTACAGCCGGTCTGGTCACAAGCAGTTCACCAGCCTTTCTAAAATCCCTGCCACCGTCCATTTTGAAACTCGCGTTCCGGGTGATTTGTTTTGCCTGCAAACTTGGTAACAACCACTGGTCTGCATAATGTGCAGTAAAATCCACTATGTGAAACAAGTAGATGCAAAATAAGGCCTGCTCTGAGCCCCCAGGCTTGGCAGGGAAGGAGTCCATTTTATCCACACTGACCTCGCCAGCCCTGTGGAGGGTCCCCTGGCTTTCACGCTCAGCAGGAAGGGCTGAGGGGTATGAGGAGGGCAAGGGTGAGATGGGGCAAGTGTCCTTCTCAGGAGGGCGTGGTGATCATCCTAGGGCAGCTCTTCTATCTACACCCTCCAAGTCACTGTGTCTACACACTGCCTGAACTTCAGCCAAAGGCTTTGATTACATTAAGCTCTGGGAAGGCCTTATAAAGATGCTTCACTCGGCGGGGATTAGGAAGGGCCACAGGGTGCCAAGATGTGTTAGTCTGGCAGGTTCTAGGCAGGTTGGATCTGATCATAAGATAGGGGTGAGGAAAGGTCTGGAGGCCTGATGACACTTTCTTATCAGGAAATGCTCAGGCTCCGTTGAGTTGCCAGGTTGAGTGGAAGGGGGTGGGAAGGTGGAGGAGAAGAGGGAGAGGGTGAGAATGGCCTTGAAGGTGATGTGTATTCATGCTCCAGAATCTGAGAGTACTTGAATTCCAAGTTGAACTGTGCTGTTTGGGTTGAGCCTAAAGTAGAAAACTCTCTCAACTGACAGGACTGAGGACTGGGTCCATACAAGGTCATTGGTCAACAGAGAAATTATGTCCAGGAGCAAAATCATGACATCACTTGGAAATTTTTCATTGGCATCAAAGTTTTTTTAAATTTCAAAGCTTCTCTTTTTTAAATTGTGGTAAGAACGCTTAACATGAGATCTACCCTCTTAAAAATTTTCAAGTGTACGATCCAGTACTGTACACTTGGCTGCATAAAGGATCTAGGACTTTTTCATCTTGCATTACTGAAACAGAACACCTGTTGATGAGCAGCTCCTCACTTCTCCCCCAGCAACCAAAATTCTATTCCCCACTTCCATAAATTTACCTATTTTAGGCACATCATGTAAGTGGAATCATGCAGTGTTTGTCCTTCTGTGACTGGCTTATCTCACTTAGCACAATGTCCTTCAGACTCATTGTCAATTATTGCAGGACTTCTCCCTTTTTAAGGCTGAGTAGTATTCCATTGTATCAAAAATTTTTATTTTAAGATCTGAATGTGCAATTTACTGGTTTTTGGATACATGAGCAAGGCCTCCCTCTTTACAAAGTTTTTTAAGGAAAGAGTTTGCTGATTGGCGTTTCCTGACTTAGGTTCTGCATGAGCCACACTCATAAGTCACAGTCTGCTATTTCCAGTCTTAGTTTTTTTAAAAAATAGGAGGGACATTTGTCGATACCCACAGAGGAATCTCAGTGCCGACTCTACATTCTTCTAATTTTTCGCAGTCTTTCATACTTCTCTTGCTCACACCTAATCCAAAGGCGTTTTTGCTTTTCTTAAGGAATTTGCCCTTTCCAATATATTCAACGTAGTTTTCTTGAAGCGACTATGCTTTCTTTTGTGCTCTTATTTCAATCATTCATGTAATATTGAGTTTAACGATGTGAGCAACGCACAACAGCAGAGAAAGGTTTGTGAACACATACGTGTTTCTGGCTCTTCCGCGCCTGCCTCTCCACTGGACAGAGCAAGGCACAGAGGCAGGCAGGAGAGAGGGCAGTCATCTGGGCACTGTCTGTCTTGGGCATTTGATGTTTACAGGGAAATGGAGAGGTCGGCTGCTGTGTGGCGCTGGTTCCCATGCAAAGGGTGGGAAAGTCCTTTTAAACTCTAGGTTGTTCTTGAGGATCTCTTAGCTTTTCTGTGGTCCCTATGCTGGTGGTTCTTGGATTCGGACAGGGGTGGGGGCAAAGGCTCAAGCTAATTTGGCTTGTGATCGTTAATATTAAATAGAACTGGCTTGTGATCTTCTGTGTTTCGCTGGACTTGCCAACAGTCCTCCATTAGCTAAGCAGCCCCTCCGGCTTCCCTGTCAGTCCCCGGCTCACCATGAAAGGGATGCTGCAGCCCCGCACTTGTAACCTAACGCTAATGGCAGGATGGGAAGTGGTATTGTGTGCAGACACCATCTACAGCAGGGACCTTAACAAGCAATGCACCCAGCCTTCCTCCTCCCCATAACTCCACAGATCGCCTGGCATCTATTGTACTTTTTCTTAAACTTGGGGTAAACTCATGTTGCCCACAACCTCAGGAAACTGTGTTTTCAGTTCATGGTTAACTTGCTTGATTAGTAAAATAATCATATAAGGAGCAATTATCAGCTGTATTTTAGAAAATTATGCCCAGTGAACAATGTGATTATTCCCAATAATGCGTGAAAGACGTTTGGGGCTGGCGGGGGGTTGGGTGCGGGGAGTGAGCAGACACTCAGCCATAAGGGTGCACAGGCAACGCGAGGGACGGCCCTGCAACGAAACATTTGTTTTCGCAAAATGTGCGCGTGGGACATGAGAATGTGCAGGAGCAACGGAAGATTCACTGTGGTCCCTGATGAGAAGTGCACGAAGCCTATCTTATCCGACAAGCACCCTCATCACCATCAGATGATATTTATTAAGCCGCGGCGCTCCCGTGCGTTTATGTGCAGCTGAGGGTGCCCCGTAACGGTTCTGTGACTTATGGCGCTAACGAGGGCTTGATAGAAAGCGCCGAGGTCTGGAGACAGAGCAGGCCCCGAGCTTTTGTTCTTGCTGTTTCGGGAGATGGAGCACTCTTGGTGCCACGGAAAATAAGGTGACAGCAAAACATTTAAAAACCGCTTACAAAATGAGCTCTTGGTAGAAAAATATTCTAGAAAATAGAGGAAAAGCAAGTAGGCTGGCAGAGATGATGACGGCAACGATCACTCTTCATAACAGTCTTCGCTGCCAGGGACCCCAGCCACACGGTACTGAGTGCTCCCCAGGACTGGGAGGACTTTCTGAGGGGAGCACCCTCTCCCCTTTGTACAGATGGGGGGGGGGCTCTGTACGTGGGTTGGGGCTTGCCCACGTTTCTGCAGCTTGGGCTGGCTGCACTGCGATCTGAGTCTGCTGTCAACTCCGAAACCCATGCATGTGGACTCCACGTGAGACATGGCCCAAGCTACCTCCATCATGTTTAGATCAACCCTCGGGAGGAGTTCCTATTTTCCCAGGGATCACTGAGGGGGATCAGTGAGGAGGGTTCCGAGGGGCAGTAACGAGCCCCAGGTCACACAACCAGCTCGGGCAGCCCGGACTCAACCAAGTAGTTGTCAAGGGGAGCATGGCACTAGGGGGGAGCGTCCCCCCAAGTCTCACCTTGGCCATCAGAGCAACATGGGCAAATGTGACTTCTGCTGGGGGTCAGAGGTTAAGCCAGTCCTGGTGTTGTTTTTGGTGTTTTTCCTGGAGAGCCCAGAGCTGAGGCCCTCTTATATCCTACCTGACATGCCTGCAGCAAATGGGCTGGCAGGGGACAGCCACCCTGGGGAAACTTCCCAGGATGTCCCCTCCTGACCCCACCCCCCAGCTTCCTCTCTAGACAGCCTCGTCCATGATGCATCTCCTCTTGGGCCTTAAATAGGAGGGGAGGGCCACCCTTCACTGATCCTCACCCCCCAGAGGACCGGAGCCTTTGTCCTCCCATTGGTCAGCTCCGTGGCTCAAGCGCAAGGCAATACCCATCCCTCGGGGAGGCACGGCTGGTTAGAAGCCCTAATGATAGGAGGTCAGTGGGGGATGCAAGAAATTGGATTTATTTATGGCACCTGATCTAAGCGTGCTCAGAGGTATTCTCATAGGTTACCCAGAACAAGAGAGCGTATTTATAGCCAAGATGATACAGACGCCCTATTCCTTTTTATTAAGCATGTTCATTACCCAGAAATTGGGTTAAGCAACTGTCGGGCTGCTGAATTACTGTCCCTCTGATGGGCCAGCATTACCACCTATGGACCACAGGTGCAGATGGCCTAACAGCTCTTCCCAGAATGCACTGAGGGGCCTCACCTTCTCATCCCCATCCTTAAGTTATTCTCATTTTGAAAGTGGCTTAAAAAAAAAAAAAAAGATGTTTAGGAGAAGATATCTTAAATGGGTGGTTATAAAAATATCAGTGCAACCGAAGGCCCACTTCTGCAGGGCACACACCCTACCTGACTCCCAAGTTTATTTCCCAGAAGCATTTTGGGCTAAAGGTCCCTTTTAGCACAGGCTTCCTCTGTCTCATGGTGGGCACAGACCAACCAGGAAGATTAAAAAAAAAAAAAAGATAAAATAATTACTGTGCTGGAGGCTCTGTTACTGTGTCGAAGAATTTTAATTTGTTTAATTATCACAGCCCTCCTAGGGGGTCCTGCTCATTATTCCCATATTACAGATGATGAACCCAAGATTAAGGAGATTAAACTACTCGTCATCGGAGCCCACAGGAAGGTCTGAGTTTATGGTCACAAAAACCCTGATCCTTCAGTATTATCTACTCTTAAGCACAGCAGCTTTTTCCTTGTCCTTTTTTTTTTAAAGAGCAACTTTGAGAACTAACCGAGCTACACTGTTGGCCTTTTCGTCTGCATGATCCCTTGTCAAGCTCCGGCGCGGCCCGTGCTTCAGGTGCATTACCTTACAGTGAGCTTGGTGTGGGAGTGAGAAGAACAATGCTGCTGCCTCTACTTTCCACAGGACCCCAGAGTCCCTACCTGCTCCCCCCAGCCCTGTTATAACACAGGGTTGTCACAGCCGCGGCAGGGAACAGGTGGTGGAGACAACGTCTAAAGCCTGGAGCAAATGCCTACCACCGTGGCCGGCAAGAAGGGAATTCGCCTGTGGCACCTTCCTGCAGTGCCCGGGACCTGGCAGAAGATAACTGAGGCCCTTATGCTGTTCCGACCAACACCAAATTTCAGCTACGAGTTCTCTGGAGCTGACAAAGAAGGGGGAGGCAACTAGAGAGCCGAGTGGGAGCCCGAGGGAAGGGGGCCCGTATCATTTCAAGGTGACGCGAGAGAGGATTTCTAGCCACTGCGGGCAGTTCAGAGCCAGCCTCCGTGCCACTCACATGCCCGGCACCGCTGTTTATGACACAGAGTGGAAACGGGCTGTGAGCCCCGAGCTCCTGGAATGCACCCCCCAGAGGAAGGAGCCCAGCCGCCCGGCACGTCCCCTGGCTGTTGCTGTTTCTGTGTAACAACACTGGGCCCTTCAAACACCGCACTGCACCCACGGGTCCCAGGACCCTGTACCCAAGCCGTGGCCCACGTCCCTATGGAAACCATGTGAGTGCACCTGGTCCAGGGCCTCCTCTGTGACTGCCTTCGGTCGTCTGACAACTTTCCCCTGGAGATTCCCAGAAACACACTAATGTGAAGTAGAACTCCAATGACAGCATGAGATAGTGCCTTCTTCCCCGGTGCCGTATGCTATCGCTTTTATTACCCCTAGGGATAGTAGACAATGATATTAGGATTTAGGGCTCCCAACTTTGCCCCTCGCTTCCCAATACGGCGAAGCAAGTATCATCTGGAGGCCTCACAAGGCTTTATTAGAGTTAGGAGTCGGGGCTGACGCGGTAGGATCAAGGGGCCATCTGCAACATGAAAGGCCTTTGCAAGAGACCCAGTGTACGCGCCGTTCCTGCAGATGCTCCTCTGGCCTAGCGGGTGTTCCCCTCCTGCTTGGCAAATGGGCTTATTCTAGCTCTAGAGGTGATGGATACGAGAGACAATGAGAGAAGAACTAGCACCGAGAGGTCCTGCATGGCGTGTGCTTCATTTGGAGGGCTTTGTGGTTGAGAAAAATAGGGGCCATGATCGGCCTTGGTTGGCAAGGTGGCGTCTGGGTTCGTTCAAGGTAGTTCATTCGAATTCTGAGAAAGGCTATTTTTCTAAGTCATTAAACTGGTATTTAGGAACTTCACTCTTCTTCATTTGAACAATTATGAAACTGTAAAATGGAATGGCACAATTGCTACAGCCGTAATCTGAAATTGTACCGTCAGCCATAAAAGGATATATTATTAAACCGTGCTAAAGACGCTCCAGCCCATTACAACTTTTTAAATGAATTATGAAATCCTTTAGTGCTGATAGAATAATCTTAAATTACAGTATTGTGTATTCTAACAATACGCGGAGCCGAAGTTGGCTACAATGCAAATGTGCCCATCGTGGAGAAATCATTACCTGAGTTAAGTTTGCAGCAGCCTGAAATCTGATCGCTCGCCCTCCTTCCTCCACAGCATTAGCCCCAAGTCAGAGCTTCTCTTGTGGGTTCACAGGCTGCACAAGCGACACTGAGCAGGATCCCGTGGACTAGGAAAGGCTTGTTGTGCTGATAGCCTTTTATCCCCTTACCTTTGCCCCGAAAGTGAGATTCTGAAAAATGACAAGCATTCAGTTACCCAGGACCTGCCCCGTATGGTCTGAACGAGGCCCCTCCAGAATTCATAGGTGGAAGTCCTAACCCCCAGAATGGGACTCTATTTGGAGATGGTGTCTTTACAGAGGTAGTTAAGCTGAAATAAGGACACCCTGGTGAGCCTGCATCAAGGCGGACTGGTGTCCTTTAGACACGGATTGGCACGGGGCATGCTCACACAGAGGAAAGGCCCCGTGAGCACACAGAGGGGAGGCAGCCAAGTGCGCACCAAGGAGGGAGGGCTCAAGAGAAACTAGACCTGTTGATGGCTTGAACTTGGATTATCGATCTCCAGAAAGGCGAGAAAGAAAACTCTACGGTGAAGCCACCCAACCTGCGGCCCTTGGTCCTGTCAACCCCAGCAAATGACGACCGTGTACCTTTGCTCTGTGATACACATGCCTGGGATGAAGCCTGGCCCCTGAGATAAAATCCCTGGTGTTTGGTACTAGTCATACCCTGCAAGCTTCCCTTTCCAGTAGGGTTTGAGTCCACAATCGAACATGCATTTCGACTTGCTGGGCTGCATGCAGTGTCCACGGAGTAGCGCTCAATTCTGAGTGGGCTTGTCGGAGTAATACTCGGATTCTGAGCTCCGAGTTCAAGTACTCTCCGGGATGAGGGGCTTTGAAAATGCTCTCTAAGCAGTTATTTCAAAAAGTGTTTTTACAACAGCCTCTTCCCTCCCAGGGCTAACGTGGGTGGATGCGGGGCTGCAGCTTCCTCTGAGCTCATATGCTGGCACCTGAGCCTGAGAGATGAAGCCCCAGGAGGCTGCTGGCAGCCTCTCCATGCTGGGAGCAGCCAGGCCCATCACAGAGGGCCCGGGGCTCCTTGGCAGCCGGGTCCAGAGCTCTGCTGTGAGGCTTCCAGTGTAGCCCAGAAACAGGCTGGGTAGGAGTGGGGTGGGGGGCCTGTGGCTTAGCACTTCCACTAGGGAAGACTCCCCCCCTCCACCACCCACAGCTCATTTCTCCCAGAGTGGGGAAGTCAGCTCGTTCTGAGCAGGAGACCACTATGCAAAGGAAATGTGAGGTGTAATCTGCTCGGAGGCCTGAAGCTCATCGAGGCTTCCTGGCTGGTGATCACATGACGTGCTGGGAGGGAGATGTCCCCTAATGCCATAGAGGAGGGAGCAGAAGCTCCCACTGGGATCCTCCCAGAGCTCAGCCTATGTCCCTCTCCATTGGGCTAGTCCTGACCTGTAGCCTTTACGACAAACCTAAAATCCGAGGTAGAGCGCCTTCCTGAGGTCTGAGCTGTTGAACCTGAGGGGCTTGTGGGAGCGAACCCCTGAATTTGTAGCTGCTTAGTCAGAGTGCAGGAGGCCCGAGGCCCCCTGCAATGTGGCCGGCATCTGAAGTAAGGGCAGCTTTGCAGGGCAGTGTGTCCTCAACCTGGGGAGTCTGTGCCAACTCCAAGACTAGCGTCAGAATTGAGCTGTACCGCAGGGCACCAGTTGGTGTCAGAATAGGCGTCATTACCTTTCTTTATGTCGGTTTATGAACCAGCCTGGCCCTTCAAGCTGCCAGATGCTCACAAGAATGTAGGCACTGCTGTCATCTGTGCTGAATGAATAATGTTATCCAGGACAAAGAGGCAAAGTGCTCTGACTGAGGGGATGCAGTGTAGCCACTGAGAGCCCTTAGGGGGGCAAAGGCTGCTTTACACTTCTCTCCTGATCTGGCCTCACTGAGTCTCAGGGCTGCTCCCCAAAAACACGAGAACAGCAATGGCACTGACTTCATGTGTGTGTGTGTGTGTATAGATATAATATGTGTACATATATAATATTATACATATAATACATATAATACATATACATATATACATACTAGAGGCCTGGTGCACAAATTCGTGCACAGGCGGTGTCCCTTAGCTTGGCCAGCAATTGGGGCTGACCAGGCTAGGGGGAGGGACTGCAGGAGGTTGGCTGGCCATGGGAGGTTGGCTGTGGGAGCACACTGACCACCAGGGGCAGCTCCTGCATTGAGCATCTGCCCCCTGGTGGTCAGTGCACATTATAGTGACCAGTTGACTGGCTGTTTGGTTGACCAGTTGTAATGGTCACTTAGGCTTTTATATATATATATATAGTTGTATATAATGTGCCTAGATCAGTACCGGACTCATGGAAAGTGCTATATGCACATTTGCTTTAACACCAGACCATACAAAGCAGAGGTGATGCCGGTTGTCAAAACAAATAGTTCTGGGGTCTGTCATATGATTAGGTTGCTCGTAAGGACTCCCAAAGTGGGGTCTGGGGACCACTGGTGTATATGACATTATTTAGGTGGCACACAAACATGTGCACTGTTTTCAATTTAATCTCTATGTCGAGAGCTAGCACACCAATTCACATGTGTTTCACAAACGTTAACAGTATACCTAGTCACTGAGATTGAAGATAAGTATTAAGCCAACAACAGTACTGGTGGAATGCAGGTATGAGCAAGGCTGCAAAATCTGGGACTTTGAGGCTAAGAGGCAGGGCTAGTTCTCAAAGCCCATCTTCTCTGCAACAAAGAGCGTTTCCTGTTTACAACTGTGTCACCTCTTCCCAATGTCAGCACTGGTTAGAGAGACGTGGCAACAGCCCCTGGCAGACAGTCAAGATCGGACTATACTCAGGCTGGACCCAGATCTGATTATTGTACCTGCTCCAAGTCATGGCTCAAGGAACTGACTGCGAGGGCGTGGCTCCCAGGAGAACCCTTCTGGGTAGAGAGAGGTGGATTTGGGGCAGTTTTATCCCCTCAGACCTGGTCCTTTGTTTATGCCCTTGTGGTTTCCCTTCCTTCTTAGCCTGGTGTCCAAGGACCACCCCACCCTGTTGTCTCCTCCCTTGGGACTTTCTACAATGACCAGCAGGATATCACTTGGCTCAAACAGTTCTTACAACTTAAGGAAGCAAAACCTAAGGGGCTCCATCACTTCTCCCTCCATGGCCCCCAGCCCCTGGGAACAGCCCTTCCTTTACAGTCCGAGGCCCAGTATTACAGCTCTAAGGCATCTCTTCAATCTCAGTAAGAGTGGCAGCCGCTTACCAAGTGCAGTAGGTTGGCCAGCCCTGCTGGGCCCTTTGCATACAGGCACTAGTTCTTCTGTCCTCAAAACAAACCCAAGAGGTGGATGATGTTTCACAGCACACATTCAGAGAGGGTAAGAAACCTGCCCTAGGTCACACAGCAATAGGAAGTGAGCTGGGATTTTTCACTCAGGTCCAACTAACTTGCAAGCTCATACTCTTCCCTGCAAAGCAAACTGTAGGCTGTCGAACACAGGTGACAGAGAGAGCTCCGAGGAGGTGCCCACAGGCTAGGTCTACCCACTGGAAGGGGCAGTGTGAGTACAGGGAGTGAGCGGCCCCAGGCCAGAGGTCTGGTCTGGAAATAAATACTTTCTTCTCCCCTTGCAGCTTCCTGCCCACCCACCAGCCCTCCGAACCCCGGCACCCTGCCTTGCACACAAGCACCTCATCTCCAGTGGAAGATTAACGGGACGCCAAAGCGCCCCATTGCCCTGCCAGCATAAATTGCAAGGGAAACATTTAGAATATTGATTAAGTGCTTCATGCTGGAAGATTTAAATTTACCTCCTGTATTTCCAGGATTAGCTGACATAATGGGGTCAGTCTGCTGGCATCAATGATTTACAGAACACCCATTGGCAGCTTTCCTTTTAAAACTCAACACTTCAAATTTCCACATGGTCACAGCCAGTGGAGTCCTGGGTACCTAACAGGCTTGGATAATCGCCCTCCTGCCACATCCAAACTTTTGGGGTTTGGCCCTGAGAACAGTTTTGAAATCATTCCCAGCCTGGTCTGGCCCTGTCCGGTACAAATGGGCCTTGCTGAGGTCTCCTGAGACATAGCTCTTCCAGATGCAATGTCTTGTTTCAGATAGAGATTATTTTCAATGTTCTAAGGCAGTATGCTAATCCTATATAATAAAAAGCTAATATGCAAATTGTCCCCGCAGGAGTTCGACCGCTCACTATGACATGCGCTGACCACCAGGGGGTGGCATGGAACGAAGGAAGGCCCCAGCCAGTAGCCAGAAGGCCCCAATCAGCCCTGATCACCATCCAGGCCTAGGGACCCTCCCCATGTATGAATTTCGTGCACCGGGTCTCTAGTATTCCACATTCAAATTCAATACTCAAGTATTCTATGTAGGAATCACATGTGTTAGGTACTAAAGATGGGCAACGCCTGCCTCCCTTTCCACAGCTATCGACGTGTGAAGGTGGGGCTGCAGCCTACAAGTGGCCAGCTCATTGCTCTAAGCTCCAAACTGTACTCTGGGAAAAGAAGGGCCTGGAGTGAGGCTTTCCCGGGAGGCCAGGGAGGTGTGGCCTCACACTGAAATCCAATGGATATTGAAGGTCCTCTGCTGCAGAACGATGCCCACCGCATGGCCCATAGAGGGCCATCAGTGACCCAGCTGTGGAACCCCTAGAGCAAGCGTGGCCTGACCACCAAAGTAGACGATGCGATCATTGAGGGGGAAAGGGGACAGCTGGCCTCTGCACTGCTGATTTTAGCAGTAAGCATTCTTGCAAAGGCCATCCATTGGGACCCTGCTCACATCTTTTATGACTGAGAAAGCTGCTTTAAAAGTCCCATGAGGACAGGGGCCAGCACTTGAACTTGAGACCTGGTCCTCCACGTCTCATCCACGGATATATTTTACTTGGCTCCCAACACAAGCAAAACAACTGACTTTGAATACGGCCTGCACTGTTTACCAGAGTTCACACACACTGCCTGGAACTACCCAGACCCATCCCGCTAGGCCTGGCTCTGAGAGTATGTCCCGGTCTATCAGGCTTTCTCCTCTCAATCACCCTTCCCAGCTCCTTCCAGGAAAGCAGCAGAAGGAGTTAAACTTCTCAGGGGTTCTAAGCCCTACTCCCAAGCCTGTATTACCTAGTCTCTATAACCCTATTGGACCATGGAAATAGGGGGCTTACAAATGCTATTTTGAGTGGTCTTTACCTTATGACACCGGAGATAAACAGTGTAGATGCCAAAGAGAGACTTTTCCAATACTTGCATCTCCCCCGAACATCTACTTCATATAAATGACAAGCAAAATCCATTTGGCTTGCGTATCCTGAGCTTCTTCCAGCTACCAGACCACTCGAGTGCACAGAAGATGAAATAATTGGTAGGCTTTTAAATATTGCCTTGTCTCTCATGTGACTGTTTTGTACAGAGTCAAAGGGATGAGCCAACAATAGCATTGCCTGTGTCACGCTTGTTACTAATACGACTGCCAATGAATGCCGACATGGGAGTGTGGTGAGTTACCCCAAACCTGGTAATTTAGCACCTCAGGGAGCCGGCCCTTGGACATTTCCGTGACATTTCATACGAATCAATCAACTTTCCTTTTTTAAAGCAGAGCCTTTCATAGCAACCACAGATGAGTCCTAGGTGCACCGCACACACCCCAGGCCTCCGTTTTCCCAAACAGAACTGGTTTTGGTGTGTGGATAATTACCCTTCGAAGCTGACTTTTTGAAAATGTTTATTCTATTGCTTCCCTTCCAAGGGGGAAATCTATCTCAAATGTTAAGACAGAAACTCAAGTCCCCGAGGGTTTTCTCATATTATTGTACGTTATAAAATATTACAAGAGGGTGCTTCTCGGGGGAGGCGAACTTTAGAGCTGCCAGACGTAGCTGACTTCCTCCAAATCTGTTACCAGTGGGTCCCAAGCGGGTTCTATTCTGAGTAACGACATATGCAGCAGACAAACGCCCTTCGAAGATATTTCTGGGGCCCCCAGGCAAATGGTGATACACCTGAAGTCAGCCAGGCAAGCGAAGGAAGGACAGACAGGGAGAACGTGACCTCTGGGGGCCCTGCGTCGAAGCAGGTGTCCCGACTCAGCACCAGGGACCTCCCTCTCATGGGCTGGGACCCATCTCTCATCACTTGCTCATCCCCCGATCGGTCCCCTGGCCTCCAGCGATTCTTTCCACCATTCTTACTCTAAGTCATCCCGAGGAGATCACCAAGCTGCACAAAGTTTTGCTGGCAAACTCTCAGGGCTTCCCCCGCACCGTCTCCTGGAACGGTGACGGGAGGAAGTCAGCCCAAGTATGAGCTTTGTGTTGCCCTGTCACGTACATCACCTTCTTCAGGAAGAACTGGGCAGACGGCTCCCTCAAACCCAGCTTCTTTCTGCTCATCTTTTCTGCCCCCTCCCCCCCTGCCCCAGCTTTCTTGAGTTATCATCATTGAGAAATAAGCATTGTGTATAGGCAAGGCATACAATGGGATGCTTTTATGTATATACATTGTGTACATACATTGTGCATACATTGTGAAAGGTTTGCCACAACCATTTGGGGGGTTGTGAGAACAATAAAGATGTACCCTTACAGCAAATCTCAAGCACATAATACGGCGTGTGGTAACTGTGGTCACCCTGCTGTCCCTTAGTCCCCCAGAACTTACTCACCCTGCACAGCCGGAACTTTGCACCCTTTAGCCCTGAATCCCTCCCCGCCACTTCCCTCTCCCCAAACCCTGCTTCTCAGGACACTCCTTTTTCAGATTCCGCACGGACCGGACGGACATGACGCAGAGAGAAGTAAGCCAGACACAGAAAGACAAATGCTGCATGACCTCCACTTCTAGTTTCCACTTCCTCCTCTCTGTCCATTCCTAATTCAGAGAAGAGCCCAGGCTGTCCAAAGCCATGCACCGAGGCCAACGTCCAGGACCTGTGAGCAAGGCTGAGGCACACGGCTTCGGAGCCAGAAACCCCAGCCCTGCCAGGGCACTGCTGTGGGAGCTTGGGTGCATCGCCAGCTCTCCCTGCCTCAGTGGCCTCGTTTGTCAAAGGGACCGGATATCTATTGCCTGACTCACCGGCTGGTAAGGAGTAAAGGGCACAAAGCATGTGAAATGTTTTTCAAAAGCTAAGCACGCTCCACGCCTGTGAGTGCTAACACGCCCGTTTCCCCTGGCACAGCACCCCACCCCCTGTGCGGTGCAACACCAGCATCTGCTGATCGTTGTAAAGGGTCCGAGGAGGCAGCGATGCAGGAGCGGGCACTGCCTGGGACGTTTCTGAAGCACCATTCTGGAGCGATCTCGTGCCCCAAGCACTGACGCATGGCCTCGTTGAATCCTCACAACCCTAGCTCCCAGCTGAGGAAGCTGAGGCTAGGAGAGGCCCTGATGCGGGGACACTGTGCTCCAGCAACAAGTGTGAAGTGTGACAAGTGTGACAGCACAGTGCTTGGCAAACGCCCCCTCCTGCACAGGGCAGGAGGCAGAAGCCACCGTGCGGACAGCACTACCCCAAACACTGGGAGAGCCCCGAGCACACGACGAGGCTCCTCGGCCCCCGGCGCCGGGTCTGTGACCCACCAGCTCCGCAGGCTCCAGCGAAAGTGGCACCTTGCTGAGCCCATGTCCTCGAATGAAAGAACCAGCCTGGCAGGACCACAGCAATAGCATCTCCCCTGCAGCCGCAGGCGCGTAACATGCAGAGGGAACGCGCGTGAAAATACTCGGTGAGCACACGAATATGTACCATCCCGCCACACAGCTGCATGCTCTTTACTGTGGGAGAATCAATGGAAGGGCAGAATAAACACTCTGCTTCGACGCAAGTCAAGAGGCCACTGTGAGTGTGGTGTGGTCCTGCCCTGGGAGGTCGGGATTAACCACAGGGAGGCCTCCGGGCCGTTCCCGCTGGACTGTCCTCGCAGGGCAGCTGCTCACAGCTCCTCTCACCGCGGAAGGAGGGACAAGCCTCAGGGGGCTCCACGTTTGAGCTAACACTTCACTGGTAGCTCTGTCTCTGGTTCCCCTTTAGAGACAGTTGTATTTTTATATATATATTTATTTATATATATATATTTCTATTGATTTCGGAGAGGAAGGGAGAGGGGGGGAGAGAGAGAGAAACATCAACGATGAGAGGGGATCAGTGATCGGCTGCCTCCTGTACTCCCCACACTGGGGATCAAGCCCACAACCTGGGCATGGGTCCTGACTGGGAATTGAACCATGACCTCCTGGTTCATAGGTTGACACTCAACCACTGAGCCACGCTGGCTGGGCTAGACGGAGTTTTAAATCATTCCAATTTAGCGGCGGCATTGGGGACAAAACCAAACGCTCCTTTCTTTTCAATATGCTGCTGTTTTGTAGAAAACACAGAATAAGCTTACTACATATGCACAGAGCCGATCTACCTGGACCCCACGAATGAAAACCTTCAGGACCCAGCCGCCCAGCCCTCACACCATATTACAGGTGAGGACACCAAAGGCAGATACATATGCAGGAACCTTGACCAAAGCCACACCCCCTATGAATGGCAGTCAAAGTCCAGCTTTCTCTCCACTCCATGGCACTTCCCATGTATCTCCAGGTATCACTTTTAAGGATGCACTTTTAAGATTCCAACCTGGGCATCGTTCGCTGCCTGGATGTAAAGAAAATGAGCCTGTGTGGCCCCAGCCGTGAGCTCCGGCAGTCAGCCCCGCGCTTACCTGTAAATTTGCACAAGGCGGTAACACGTGGGTGGGGATCTCATTCTCAGAGCCCGCTGGCCCCAGGGGCTGGTTCTTGACCCGGAAGGCGATGGTGGTAGTGGCAGTGGTGGTCTGAACTGGGAGGGCTGGCTGCCACACAGTGACATCGGAGCCATTGCCAAAAGCCTGGATTGCATTTTCTGCGGTCAAACAGGAGGAAATCCAATTTCAACGTCAAGCAGCAAATGTACCAGACAAGCTACATAAAGCCAGACAGGCAGCCTAGAAATTCTGAAGACAGCACTGGACTTCCCTGAACAAAACCCACCCAACTGCCTAGCCTACGTGTGTTGAGAGCCAGCCACTGGGTCAGATGTTCAAAAATCAATTCATTCATTCAACACCGGGCCGGACGCTTGCGTGCTCCAGCTGCAACCCACACCTATTCTGTTCTGACGGACGCTTGCATGCTCCAGCTGCAACCCACACCTATTCTGTTCTGACGGATGCGCCAGGTCCTTGCCCTGAAATACTCATGGGTTAAGCCCTTTGAAATCCAGCCTCGGACCTGTTATTTGGGATCCCAACCACTGTCCTATCTTCCAAGAAAACCTTTGTGCTCTGTCAAAATCCTGTACCAAAAGCAAACTCATTATTCTTATTTTTTTAGTACAACATCCTTAACTACGGGACAGAGAAGACTTAGGGGCATTGACATTCGTTTGTTAGGCAGTGAAATCGAAGAGCAAAAACAACGTGATGCCTCATCACAGAGCACCTACTATGAGGCCGGCATTGCTCACAGGACAAATGCAACCAGTTTCTGCAGAAGAAAAATGTCCCGGAACCTCAGCAATAATCTAACGAAAACTTAACTGAGATTATTTTTTCCCTTTCTGCTCCCAGTCTTCTAAACAAAATCTGCATAATTAGGTGGGAGCAGCCGTGCTTAAATGAAAAGTTGGAAATGTAAGACTTTAAAAGCTTATTACAAGTTCATGGGATTAGATTGTTTTCATGGCAAGAGTAAATTGGTTGTATTGTTCCCCTCCCCCTCAGATGAATAAAAAACAGTTTAATCAGGTCTTCAGGGATTTGGCCTGGATTTAGGCATTTTTTTTTTTTTTTACTTCATATTCATTGTATAAGAAATCAAACTCTTCCACTTGGGACCTGAATGTGCAAATTGTCACTATCTGACTCTTAGCTGGCATTTTTCGATATACAAGACAGAATAATTTAAGCCTAATGTTCCTTTTAGAAGTGACATTTTGTTCTAAAATTGTTATCCTTTTAAGTTCTGAAAATTGGAAACCTGTTTTCTACAACTGTACATTTTCAAGGCTGTAGGAAACAGCTTCCAATTAATATAAATGCCTTTTCTGCTCCTAGCCATGTTATACGGCCCAGCGAGTGGGTGGAATATGGAGAAAGGTACATGGGGGACCGGTTTCCTTGAATGACCAGAGCAACAATAACGAAAGAACAGCAAAACCTTCATTTTTCTTCCTAAGACATGTAGATTCAAGAGACCCTTGGCTACTCATTGAAACTACCTGTGCTTTTCAGTGAGTTTGCCCTGGCACTTGGGGAGGTTGTGTGTCCACTTGCCCATTCGTTCATTCATTCATTCATTCAAATGTCAACGGAGCATCTACAAAGTGCCAGGCACTAGGGATGCTGCAAAGATCAATGACAGCAATGAAAGACAAAAGTCCTTGCCCGCCTGGAGGTCACATTCTGCTTGGAAGGAAGCAAGGAGAATATATATGATACATTAGGTGATGAGAAATGCTTGGAGAGAAAGGAAGCAGGTGGGATGCAGGACGCCCTGGGTGGGAATGGGGAGGTGCAGTTTAGGTGAAGTGGTCCAGGGAGGGGGAGGTGGCATCTAAAGACCTGGGTGACAGTCACAGTCACCTTCAGCTTCTGCTCATTCTTTCATCTCTCTTTCCCCAACATCTGTCATGCACTTTGATGTAAAATTAACTGTTTAGCCCACAATAACCAGAAGTAAACAATAGGTCGGAGTGGTGTTCATGACAAGGGAGTCTGGGGAAGAGTTGATTAATCATAAGAGAGCAGAACCAGGTTGGGATGCACAAGTTCCAATTTCTTCTACTTGAGGGCCTTGGCAGAGACTGAATCCACAGCCCTGTGTCTTTGGTATGCTGTGCCCCTTCTAAACAAGGTGCAAATGGAATGAGTGTGAAAAATTCTGGCTGGCCTTGGTCCCTGTTGAAGACCAAATGCACTTACTTTTATTGCAAAATCATTAGCAATAAGATTCCGGACTATTCTCCCCTTCACCAAAATATTATTATGCGGGGACAACTTGAGTTTCTCTTTGAAGGAGCAGCTTTCTGGGCAGTGTGAGCATCTTTTTCTCACACTGGCCTCTACTGTCATTGCTTTATCTTCACTAAATCTTGTATTCTGCCAGTCATTTATTCAACTGTGAAGTGGAGAAACTAATACCTCTTGTGCAGATCAGGGCAAATGAGATCACGCATATACAGTATTAGACTCCCTAAAGAGTGAGCTGAAGGCACCCAGGAAATGCACAGTGGCCACCACAACGTATGGGTGAGGTAGTCAAGCACCTCAGTGGAGTTGCCACCTGAAGCATATGCATCTGAGTGGCTAGAAGGGAGACCTGGCACAGTGCTTTAGAAGTTCATCTGATGAATGGTGTTCACCCGTACGTTTCTCTCCATCTCTCTCCCTTTGGGAAATATGTTTCCCATCTGCCTAGAGGTTCCTCCCCACTCGCCGCACCCCGCCGAGTGCTCATCTTCACCTCCCAAGATAACCAATCTCTCGGCTGCACAGCCAGCTTCTCTCACTCAGGAATTGCTGCTTCTCCTCTCGGCCAAGGTGGAACATCATGGGGGCTATTGATGTTGACATTCTAATTTTTCTCCGAGAGCTCTTAGGGGCCTACCCCCATCTAATTTGTCTGAGCATCTCACATTATATATTACACTCAGGTTTTGAGAACATTTGGAACAGACATTGTGCTGGTTGCCAAGATCAAAATTTGATCTCTGGGTAGAAGGGTTCCTTCCCACGCAGTGGACCCTCCGTTATTAGGATCTCTTGTTCTCTCGAGTTTTTGGAGTCTCAGTCTCGGTAGCACCCAGGTGATCACTTGCTGTGTTCCCCGCTGCATTAGGCAATGTGGCCAAAGGCAGTGCCGAGAGAGAGAGAGAGAGAGAGAGAGAGAGAGAGAGAGAGAGAGAAGAAGAAGAAGAAGAAGAAGAAGAAGAAGAAGAAGAAGAAGAAGAAGAACAACAACAACAACAACAACAACAACAACACAAGAAACACAAGGAACATGGAAGTAGGGCTTGAACTCAGAGAGAAATATGTTTCCTATTTTTAAAATAACTTACTAAGACATGTGTTGTCCTTGAAGAAATTCAGAAACTTCAAGCACTCTTCCAGGTCGTTGCCGCTGTTGCTGCAGTCGCACCACGGGGCCACGCTGAGGCTGCTGGAGTCGATGTAGTTGGGGGTCATGACTGTACCTAAAGGGGGAGAAACCAGGGGTTTGGTTCTTGCCTGACGAGAAGGACTTTCCTACAGCCTCAAAGGAACCAACGCTCTCTCAGGGCGGTTCACCGTGGATAGCTGCAAACACTGTGTTGGCAGGGTGGGAAATTATGTTAAGCAGAGCATTTTCCCAGCAATTTATCTCGAGCACATAAAATAATTTACACATTTACTTAAAAACTTATAACAGAACTCCTTGCGCTGCATTTAGGGCTGGGTTTTTTTT
>PVJC01000472.1:0-65747 GCA_004026665.1 Murina feae
GTAATAGCCTTGGGCATTAAGGGAAGTTGATGTGCCATTTTAGCTAGTAACCTGTGCTTTTTGTTGAAGCTATTGCGGCCTTGAAGAGTAGGAGTGCAAATTATATGAGTTACCTGTTCATATATTTCCTGTTAGTCTAGTTTTCTACAAACATTTTTGTATTGTCTTCTTTCAAATCCCCCATGTCCAGTGTCTTGGGAGGTTGGGCAGTGGTTATATACAGGGACTCTGATCTAATAGGGCAGACCTATTTGAAGGTAGAATTGGAGGTAGTCCTTTGGAATTAGTTCTCTTTTGTTTGTCTTTCGCCCCAGGTATCATCCATTAGCTTCCGATTTGGGCTTTAGCTATAGCAATGCAGGGGGCGGGACAGAAGGGAAGAACACTTAATGTAGAAGGAGAGAGAGGGGCCTAGCAAGGCTGTGTTCTCTGCCTGTGACCTGCAGTTATTGCTTACCATTTAGCAGTTTGTTGAAAGGGAAGAAAGCCTTGAAGTGTAGTGAAGGGGGTGTGTGTGTGTGTGTGTGTGTGTGTGTGTGTGTGTACATAGATAGGTAGATATGATGTAGTAAACCATTGGATTTTTTTCTTTTTTATTCCTTAAAGCTCTTCATAGTCACGGTCTCTTGGTGTGATTAATCTTTTTCCCCTAGGGAAGAAGAAAGAAGACAACTATAAAGGGGAAGAGGGGTGGGAGGAGGAATGGATTTTCCTGGCTGCCACCTTAGTCACTACATACAGAAATCCAATAGAGGATTGTTGCCCAGTGTACTTGGCTTTATAACTTTTTAATATGGGAGTGTTCAACGTTGTAGTTAACAATCATCCACCCCAGCTTCAGATGGATTATTGCAAGCTGTACAAGCAAAAGGATGGCCCATTCTCCTCAGATTAATCACAAAATATCCGGCTTTTTCCCAGCGTGTCAGTCAGGAACTGCGGGTTCCAAGTCTTCCCCACCCGTGGCGAATTCCGTGGCTCTGTGTTGTTATTTTCAATCAGCAGAATATCAGTTGCCTCTTGAGAAGACAGCAGCTGCAGTCCGTCTCTTCCGTGGGTGGTCCCATGTGTACCCCCTCCCTGACATGATGACCATGGAGCTGTGTGCTGTACATGGCCTTCCACAGCCAGGAGATTTACTGGCCACAACCCCTTGTTAGGGACAGGCCAGTGTTCCTTTTAATATACATTATCTCTTGCTTTGTGCCCATGAGATGACCAGGCAAATATGCCCAGGATTTTAGTGCTTTGAACTCAGCAGGATTTGATGCAGCTTCCTTGAATAAGCAATCAGTTCCTCAGTTTTAATGACTAAATGAGGGTAGGCATTTGGATACACTAATAGGAAGAGGAGGGGCCAGTTGCAACCAAAAAAAATCCCTTGGCACTTTCTAAAGCAGGCAGAACCCCATTCACTGCCTTAGACTGGATTTGATTTTTTCTCTCTTTTTCATCAGAATAAATCAGTGAAAGTAACTGTTGGTTCTCTCTAAAAAGAATTATTCTGACCCTTACTTATTTTGAATAACAGAAAAGGCTTGACTATAACTAACTTATACATAACCATAGGCAACAGAACAAAAAAAACAAAAGAATTCTGGAAAGTGCATGTAAACTAGAAAGTGCCCCTCCCGATGCAGGTGGCCACTACGCATCATTTGGCCGGAGGCTCAGCCTTCTACACCCACTGAATATGGTGGCCAAGAGAACTAAGTGCCCCATTCCTTTCTTTCTTTCTTGGTTGTAACCTGCATTAGGACTTTTTTTTTTTTTAATAAAGAGTGCTATAATTAGGGAATTTTCTATTCTGAGGTCAGAAAGGACAGGTTTCTGGATTCAGACACAACCTACCTTCCTGTTATCTGTTATCAGTTTATGTATAGCTGCAGGTGTGTGGGGGGGGGGGTGGCTCTGAGGGAACCCAGAGGGGGGGCAGTGGGTCATGAAGAGCGAAGGATCAGGGACAAGAACATTCTAGGTGGAGAGCTCTGCACGTCAGAAAGGGAACTTGTGAAAAAGATGAAAGCATTAGAGGCCCCTAATGCAGAGGCCTTATATTTCTCTTTTAAAGTGACAGTAGGAAAATGGATTGTGGATGAATCTGTCTTTTCTTTATGGAGAATACTGTTGCTGTTACTGCCCTAAGGCTTGTATAATAAGGAAGGTACACATCATGGGATAGAAGGGAGGATCTTTGCTCCTGGAAGGTAACCCTTTGGGCCTCCCCTGTGGTGGCATTGGCTCGCCCAAAACCACATATCACCCCAGAATACTCCTTTCCCCTGTAGAGGCTCTTTCTTGAGAGGAGGTGAGGCCTTGGCCAGTGATCGGTGGCACAGCTCACATTCCCATTCCGAAGAAGACAGGACAGAAGCTAGAGGCTGAAGTTTGGAGTTCAGAAGTGAAACTCCTTGCCCAAGGCCTTAGCAGGTGGACCACTAGGGGCCAGATTTGTGTCCAGGGAAAGAGCTTCCTCTGCTTGATCTCCACAACCAGGCAGGCAGGTGTCTCAAGACAATAGCAGCAGCATGGCCTCCAGTGTGGAGTGTGAGCACTGCCTGGCACCTGGGGTGGTACCAGCAGCTGCTGAATGTGCCCCAGGCAAGCTGGACAGTTCAAAGAGAAATTGTCTAGTGCTGCAGGGTAGGGCTTGTGAGGCTCAGAAAACCTTAGAGAAGCAAAGATATCACATGGAGAAAGACGAATACTAGTCACTGGGCCATGATGGCCCAATGCTCAAAGGGCAGGTTCTTCAGCCCCATGGAGAGAAAGACCCTGTTCCAATGGGGGGAGGGATGAGGAGGGATGAGGAGGCTGTCGGTCGGGAGGAGTATGCGCCCCGGAACTTCAGCTGGCAGGGGTTAGAGCATATCCCCCTGGGTCTGGGAGTCCTACTCACCGTGGGTGCCACGTAGTGTCTTGCCCTGCCATCAGGGAGGCGTCTCCCCTGTGCCTGCCCAGATGGTCTTGGAAACTGTATTCTGTGTATTTATTCCTCACCAGTACCTTTTAAGTGATTTTGACTTTATCTGGACGGAGCTAAAGTAAAAAGGGGTTCGGCTGTCTGCAGCTAACTCTTCAAGAGCAATGAGAGGCAGGCTGTGCAGCTCGACGCCCCTGAGAGCAGCCTCAGAGGAGGGTGAGGCAGAGCAGGGGCAGCCCCATCCCACCTGCACGCTGCAGGAGAGGAGGACACGCTTCTTGCAGTTCCTTTGAAAGGTGGTTGGTCATGATCACCTCCCTGTAGTCCCTGTGTGTGGACGCTGCTTTATCAGCTCTCCCAGCCATCCCCAGCATTTAGTAGATTCACAGTGGGGACTGGACGTGTGATCCTGAAACAGCCGCCCTGCAACATTAACTCAGGAGGGCAGAGGAATTGTGGAGGTCCTTTTACCCCTGGAACACACGAGTGGGACAAGCCAAGCCCACCCCACCCAGCCTGTCCTCTCCTAGAGCACAGTGCACCTGCAGACCCTGCACAGGCATGCCTGGGGGGCCGCTGAGCGACATGGCAACTCAGTGTTCCCTCTCAAAGCAGCACATGTCCCTGGGAAAGGATGCTCCAGCATGAATAAGCCCGCAGAGTTCTCTGCTCCCAGAGTGGGATTTGCTGCTGTGCCTCTCCAAAAAAGAGGTTTATTTCAGTGTTTTTCCTATTATTTGTGTGTGTGTGTGTGTGTGTGTAGCGGGCGGGGGGGGGGGGGTCCTGAATAAGGAAAGTGCACCATTTTTACAAAATTTGAGATTTAAAAGAGCTTCCACCTCTTTAAAAACTAAGTCACCCTCCCTCATCCCCCAGCCCCAGATGCCTCCCCAGATGTGATCGTGTTCCCAGTTTCCTGCAGAGAACCCATGCATTAGGTACTTGTTCCACTCAGAAGGGCAGGACTCAGGCGCTGGGCTTTGCTTTCTCATCTAGCGATACATGGTGGAGACTGCTAGGTTAGTACATAAAGTTCCCTCATTTTACAGCTGTAGGGAATTTCTATACCTGGGTATATCATATTTTATTTAACCCATTACTAGTGAGAGGTATTTAGATTGATTTCTGCAGCAAAACATAAACTATTTTGCAGTAGCCAGCGCACATAAGGAACAGCATTGCCAGCAGGCTCAGAGCATACTGCCGAGGTCTCGTCCTGCCTCTGCCGCTGATGACTGTGTGGCTTTGGGCAAGTGACTTGACCTCTTCTGTAAAATAGGAAAAATAAAGCACCTGTGCCTGAGACTGTTGGGAGGTTTAAATGAGCTTATGTATAAAAGCCTCCAGAACAGCAGCTGCCACTGCAGCCACTGCCATTATATGTTGTCTGTGTGCACAGATAGCTGTAGAACAGTATATCTGCACACATGAAATGTCAGGCCTCTGACTTTGAAACAGAAAAGAAGTCCAGCCGCTCATTCCTTGGGTGGAAGTTATCAAGTGCGAACATTGCGGGTGGCAGCCAGCACCCAGGGTCCACTGAAGGAGGACCTACATGCAGCTGCTCGATTCTCGGTTTGTCTGAAGTGCCATCCATCTTTCAGCATTGTTCCTCCGTCTACCATTCCTTGAAGTTGGCCCAAAATCTTGAGCTTTAAGAGTAAGACTGCAGGTCATCACACAAGCCATTTAGGGCAAACTAGTGCTGAACCAGGCCTTCTTGTCTGGGCTTAAGGATGACTCCTAGCATGGGCAAGTGGCAGAACCTTCTCCATCAAGTTCTCTCAGTTGCTTTGCCTGAATCTCCCGTGCTGGCATGTCCTAACTCTCTTTTTGGAGGAAGCCTCAGCAGGCCCTCATCACAGGTCTCTAGACACATCTCCTTTCTCTTCCTTGTAGACTTTCTTTGGAAAGTCGAATTTATAGTACATTGCTCATTTAGTACAAGAGGCAAAAATAGGTCAGAGGAGCAAATGAGGACTTCCGTTTTCAGTGGTTTGGTTCTAGGGAAGGATGAAGAAGCTTAAATGCCTGAAAATCCTCAGGTAATTTTAGAAAAGTAATTGGGGGGAAATGAGGAAACTGGCGTATTTACATCGTTGTGTGCCCGCACAATGCTAATGTCTTCAATCCTTAATCATGGACATGATTTCCTCAGTCTTCCGGTTTGAGAAAACCAAAGCTCTGGCCAGGGCTCAGGGATGAGAGGCATCTGCCCCCAGTCAAGAAGGAGGTGGAAGAAGCACCATGGTCCTGAGACCCACGGCCTCGCTACCACAGAGTGCTGCAGCCGCCCAGGCCAGGCAGGCTGTCACTCAGCCCTAAGGACTTGATCCCTCCACAGTGGGAACTATACTCAGAGAGAAGTCAAGGCCGTGTGGCAAAACAGGAAGAAAACTGGGTTTAAATTATGAGTGGACAAATATCAAAAATCAAGTCTAAGACAAAACCAAAAATGAATAGAAAGTCAGATACCTCAGTTATCCTGGGATGTAGCCTGGTTTCTCCTGGGGAATCAGCAGAAGAAGGGGAGAGAGCCCAGCACAATCACTGGCAGAGTCAGACTATCAAGTTTTGCAACAGAAAGTATGTAATTCATGTGGCCTGTGATGCAGGTCCATGCTGCTTTGAAACCTCTTCCTATCTAAATCCCAGAAAAAATACACAATGGCCTGAGGGCCTTGCTCTATCAAAGGATTGTGATTCCCTTGAGCTGTCAGGTCCTCTCCCTGTCTTTGGCCTCAACCCCATACGGACTGGCCCTGGGGCCACACTCAGACTCCTCATGAGGAGGGAGGAGGGGCCCGGATAGATTGGAGCAGCCAGGAGGCTCCCTCGCTGACTTCATCTTGATTTTGTTTCGTTCTTCCCTTTGGAACTAGATTCCTAAATATAGCCAGAGTCAAATTGGCAGATGTTGCATTTGTCCTTTACAAGAGGGCCAAAATTAGCCTGTCATTTGGCACCTAAATAAAGCAGCCAAACTGCCTTTGTACCAACTTCATGAGGGGAGACTGAAGTTGTAGCGTTTCATTTCATAAGGGAACTTACCAGAAGCCAGAGCAGCACCTCCAGTCCCGAAGAGCTAAGGACAGGACACTGAGTCCAGAGGAGCATGCCTTCCTCCGGCTAGACCCTCTCCTTCCTGAGTTACCCTCAGTTTTGTTCCACATGGTTTAAATACCTCACGAAATTGGGAGAGAGGATCAATACTCCGCAGAAATGGCACATGGAGAGCAGCAGCGGTTCCTCTGACTTGGGGAGGAAAAGAACAGTCTGTCTAGAGTGCCTGGAGCTGGGGTAGCAGAGGGGCTCCCCAGGGGCAGCAGAAAGATGTTATAATCAATTACCACATCATAACACTGATGTATGATAATTACTGAGTGTTTCTCCTGAGATAGTGCAGCATTTGGCGGGGATGCAGTTCTTTCATGGTCCACTGCCTGATTAATATGCAAATAATAGGCTGATTGCATGATGAATGCAGAAAATGAGTTCGCTGATAACGTGAGCACTGAAGCGGGAAGATGATAAATTACTTTTACTGACTGTCCTACATTAAGTACCCTTTCTCAACAATTTCATCACAAATTAAGGAAAGCAGTATGGAGAGACTGGGAGGATATGTAAAATAATGTACCGTAATAGCTTTTCTAATACCATTGCAGACGACAAAATGTCACTTGGTTCTGCTCTGCACGGCCTGGGCCCTTGTGGGGCCAGATCATGTTCCCTCACCTACCTATTGTTGGGACACCGGGAAGCAGCCCGCCTCAGCTGTAGTCAGCCATGGATTCTCTAAGGAACATTCCATCACAGCCCAGACAGCATCACCCGCGCGCCAGGCTGCCTGGCTGTGTTACTGAGAGGGGATAGGCTGCTCTCGGGGCCGGCGCTGGAGTCCCTGCACAGATGGCACTTTGAAGCCTGCTGTCTGCCGTGTTTTTGAGGGTTTCTGAGCGGCAGACCTAGAAGACTCAGAAAGAAAACCACCCCTTAGCTCCTCCAACTCTTAGAAATCGGGGAAAATTAATTCTGCTATTAGAATGGAAGTGCAAGCTGCCTGCCAGAGAGTGTAACTATCGGTGAAGCATAGGCAGGTTTACCCAAAGCCAGAAAGAAACCCTGAAGAAAAAGAGAGGACACACACATGAGCGCGCACACAGGCACACACTCACACCGTGATTAATCTTTGATTACAGCAAAGCAATTTAACTAGAGGGTTTGTTTTTTCCCATCTCAGTAATACATATTCAGACTTTGCATGCCACAGATTTTCTCTTAATGCACAGAGACGCATTGATAAGTGTTCATACACACAGCTGGTTTGGTAATAAGGTTATCGAAAGTAACTTGAAAGTATTATTTCTAAATCAGTCTGGATCTATAGGAAAGCTCGGAACAGGGTGAGCTAAGTGCTCCTGAAGCAGGGCTGCCTCTGTCACCCTGAGTTACTTCTGCAGCCTTGCCAGACTCCGTTCACAGCAGAAGTTGAATTGTAACTTAATTTTGAATGTTCCCAAACTCTCCTTTTGACATGGGTATTTCCATAAGAGCCTACAAAAGATACACAAGAAAAGTAACGAAGCCTGAAAGGGAGCAAATTTACATCCTGAATCCCTGCAGTGCCCCACCCCACGGGCCAGTTCCCGCTCAGCTCAGGCCCGAGGCGCAGCCACAGAACCACAGCACCCCGGCAGCTTCGCCAGGTGTCTCTCCAGTCAGCGCAGATTTGCTAAGATCGTTTTCTTCCCCGTGTACTTTCCCAGTTTGGGAAGAAAACAGGTAAATGGAAAATAATCCTGAGTGAGAGAAGCACAAGATGGTTTATGATGAGAGTTGCCGAGTGTCTGTACATCTCTGAGTGACTTTGCAGCAACCTCAGCGCATCTCCTGCACACCAGGCCCAGGTGACCAGCCAGGGACGGCTGGTCCAGGGTCCTCCCTTGGTGTTCAGACCTCCCGCAAGACCCATGTATTCATCACCCCCTCCAATGAAATACCCAAAAATCAAGTTCGGCCTATCTCCCCAGAATAGCTCTCCTTCTGGCATTCCTGGACTCAGTGCAAGCTCCCCTGCCCCCAAGCAGCCCACCTCCATTTTCTTTTCTTCTTAACACCTTCCCACCCACTCCCGCCAAAATACTCACACACTATTTCCTACACACCTGTCAGATTTTTCTCTTCAATTTCCATAGCCCCAGTCCTAGCTCAAGCCTTGAGTCTACAGCACTACAGGTACAACCCTATTTCCAGATCGCATGTCCAGCTGGGCCACGCCCCTACCACAGCCTGTTCCCTGGGGCTAAAGTCCCACCTCCTTAGTGTGTGGCCAACCCCTGTCTCTCCTTTCCCCCCACCTCAGGCCTTGGTACACCTCCATGCCCAACCCAGCCTCATCCTTCAATGCCACAGCGTGTGAGCACACACTATGCCTGTATATCCCTAACCTAGCCCTCATCACAGAGTCTTTGTGACAGTAACTTGCTTGATGGTTATCTGCCTGGTCCACCACATTCTGACCCCCAGTACTTAGAGGGTCCCTTTTTGAATGAAAGACACAGGCCCTATCTTCAAGCGGCTTAGAAGTCAAGTTTAGGGAGAGAAGCTATAAATGGCATAAGTTAAATATAAACCTTGCTTTTATTAAACAGGTTTTTGTTAGTAAAATATCTTGGCTTCTGTGTCACTGTAAGAGTTCCTTGTGTGTTACGTGCATTGAGTTGGCTCCGACTCCAGGCGACCCTGAATGACGTGCAGTGTCCTGTCCTCCACAGCCCTGCTCAGCTCCGGTAGACACATGCCCAGGGCTTCTTTGTGAAGTCAGTCTATCTCATACTTGGTCTTCCTTCCTTCCTGCTACCTTCCATTTTCCCCAGCATTTTTGCCTTTTCCAAGGAAGAGTTCCTTAGGCAGACTTTTAAAAATGTGTTGTTCACACACACCAGCACCTGTGTGCCAGGGGCTTTTGTCTCATCTTTCCTAGCCTTACTTCAGCCCTGGCAGGGGGCTGGGATGTGTGCAGGAGAGAAATCTTTGCGCTTCCCTTTTATAGAAGAAAGTAGAAGTGATGGCTACTTTCCGGGAGAGTAGAGGGTCCCACCAGCCCCTCTGCCTCCTCCCAGGTCTTCCCTCCAGGCTTTTCTTAGGTTACTCTTTTCTGCTATTGAAAAAAAAAAAAAAAAGTGCTTTGGTAGCATTGCTGAGATTTTTGGTGATCTTACAGCAATGCCCAGGCTGACTGAAGGCCAAGAGTATTGCCAACCCTAGGCGGCAAGAAGGGGTGGCCCCAGCTTGGGTGTAGGGAGAGGTGTGCGCTGATGTTTGGTGTCATTTGGGAATGGACCTTTCCCTGAGGTTGAGGAGCCTCCCCCCAGCTAGCTCCCTGGAGCCCACGGAGTGGGACCTGAGGCAGTGAGGCCCTTCCCTTCTCTCCCCGAGGCATCAGGTGCAGGTCCTGGGAAGGAGGCTGTTCTGTCGTGTGGCACTGCAGGGGCTTCTGATGGACCTTACTGTGTTGTCAAGTTACTTCTGTTTCTCTCCCCTGTGGTAGGAGAGATGTGGAAGGCTCCTGCATGTCTGTGACTCTATTAAAGTGTCCAGGTATTTTGTTTCAAATCCCTGATAATCAGTCAAAATACCACTCATATGCAAAAGTAGAAACCTCCATGTTTTCATATTGGCTGTGTGTAACGAAGATATGTGGCTGTAGAAATAGGGTGGCAGTCCTCAAGGGGCTGTGTCAGCTGAGAGCCCCAGAAGCAGGGTTCAGGCTGCCACTGCCACCAAGGAAAGATATGGTGTTCGGAGATGTCGGAACTGATCAGTGAGAGGGTCTTGCAATCCTGGGTGCACAGGCCTGGCCAGTTTATGACTAAATTAGGTGGCTTTCCACCTTTAAAGCAGAGAACCTCATTCATTATTTTAAAGAGACTGGCCAAAACCCCTCCAGTGATGGTTCTCTTCAGAGAAGAACTGTGAGAGCCTGCGATCAAGTCCTCGCCTTTCGACACAGGGTTAGTGTCTCCATCTCAGTCTCTACATCTGAACTCGGCTGGGAAGCATTCCAGCCTGGTGGTTACCCTGTTGTGGCCTTTGAAGCTGTCAGCACTGTCAGCTGGAAAGGCCCTCAAGCTGGGCAAGGTCCTTCCAGGTCACCAGGGCTCCTATTGGACAGAGGATGCCAGCACCGGGCACTCAGGACCTTCTGCACTTCCTGGCACTATCGTGCCACTTGCAGCTGCCAAGTCTCCTGTCCCTTCTGGCTCCATCTTTCTCTCTGCCTCTCCCTGCACTCCCTTTCCTCTGGTCCTTCATTTCTTCCCTCATTCACATTCACATGTGCCCGGCCGGGGCCATGCTGCTTCCCCGCTCTGTTCCCTAACCCCTCGCTGGCCCCAGTCTTCATCCTTTCTCCCATCTTTCCATCCTTGTCTGTCTTTATAGGCGCTTGGAATTTCCTGGTTTGGCACAGGCTCAAAGCCTAAACTATGGACATAATGAAAAGTGGTGCATCAGACCAGCCGCCAGTTAAATAATGTTTGGGTTCTTGTCAGAATGTCACAGAGTACCCTGTCATTTTGTTTCAGCAACTTGTCCTTCTGAATGCACAGTTCGCCTTATGGCATGCCAGCAGTAAAAATGTCACTTACAATAATTACTTTTTTGGTGAAAACGCTTGCTGACTTCCTACCTTCAAGCTGTTTTTTACACAGTGGGGAGATAATAAGAAATGACTTTATCCTGACTGCTCAAATGAACACTAAATGGAATTGGGGTTATTATTACTGCAGATAGAGGGCTGAGTATGGAAATTTAAACAGTGGATCGGATAAACTGCAGAGAGATTTGCCTCTGAAAATTATGGTGGGTGTGTGTTTTCTGTTGGCTTCTATTGAAAACTTAAGGCAGCTGTTGTTTGCCTGCTGTTTTTGGAATATAATATTTTTCATAATCCTTTTATAGTTTCTGAATGGCTTGTGTATTTCAGAGGGCTTGAATCACTGTCTCCACTTTCTGTGTCTTACTAAACAAGCGACTCTTACGAAGATGTGAAGCCTTGCAAAAGGAATGAATCCACACAGATCACCTTTTAAATGTAACACTTTGCTATTGCTGTCAAAATTGGATAGATGGACCATTAGCTGGGCTTTTCAAATATGCAAATTACCCGTTTTCAGTTGTTCCAGGCCTGCGGGCTGCAGACTCTTTGACAGCAAGGTTTGTGTCTAATTTATCTTCACTGCCTAGCAGAGTCCATGACACAGAGTAGGTACTTTAAAAAGGTGTGAGTGAGTGAGTGAGGGAGAGAGCGAGCGAAAAGAAGGCAGGAGGCTGTCGTGTTCTGCAGTGAGTGGCAGGCAGAGGATGGATAGGAATGTGGAGTCTTTCCTCTCCTGATCTGGTTCAGATCCTCACAATAAATCCATTTGACCTGGACTAAGTCCTGTTGCCTCTCTGAACCTCAGTCTCCTCACCTGGAGTGCAGGGTTTATATTTCTGCCTCAGGACTGACACGAGAATTGAATGAAATGGTGTGTAAATGCATTTTGCTTCCCTTCCCTCCTCCCAGTAGCGGATTGGCTTTCTGTGGCTCAGCATCATGTTCTTGAGGCTCATGCACATTGATATGTGGGCTGTAGAGAAACCATGTCCAGTCACTCGGCCACTAACGGCCACACAAGCTCAGGCACCACCCAGCCGTACAGGTGGGCTGGTTAGAAAATGGAACATCTGACTAGTTTCTGGCTGTGCAGCTCTGGGCACAATATCATATGTCTGCAAAAGAGGGAAGTGGATAGGCCTGAGGTTGTAGCGAGGATTGAATTAGCTCGTTCCCATGAGCCTTCACACAGTGCGTGGCACACAGTGAGTGCACAGGAAATGTTAGCTTCAGTAGTAGCTGCTGTTGCAAATGATGTCTTCCTTCTTATCCCAGGACACCCCTGCTGCAGTGCAGCCCCTCCCAGAATGGTACCCCACACACCCAGTTTTGTAGGCCCCAATGTAGAAAGCACCAGTTTTCTCCCCCTTCCTCAGCCCTCTCCCTGTAGACACTCAGCCCCCAAGTCTTAATGAAGCTACCTCCTTAACCTCTCTTGAACCTACACACCTCTCCCCATCCCACTCCCTGCCTCCTCCAAGCCACCAACCACTGTATCCAGACAACATTACAGCCTCCTCAGGACCTCCTGCCCCAAACTTGGTATTGGCAAGTTCATTCTCTACTGAAATGACAAAGAGCATATTTGCTTTCTTACTTTTTGGTTAGGACTATAATACTTGAAACATAAAATTCCAGAATAATCTAATTAATACCCACGTACCTCTCATCACCTACCTTTAACCTTTTCTTTTGGTCCTAATTCAATCCTGTATTTTTAAAAGAAGTAAAACATTAAAAGTAGAGCCGAAGCCCCCTCCCAAAGTTCATCCCTCCTAGAATTCAGCTACAGTCCATCCCTCCTTGCTCTTTATCATTCCTGTGCGTGACTTTACCCCCTGGTGTGTTCCAGGCAGACACCACAACATACAGTACAGGCAAACGTCCAGCCTGCGTGCTAACGTTCTGCTCTGTTTTGTCCCACACCTTGCTCTGTGGGTTCACCACTGTGCTGGGATGCATGTGGCCCCAGGCCTGACATTCTCGCTGCTGTTTATAGCACAGTGTATTGTATAAGTATGCTATAATCTGGAGACCTAGTCTTCTGGTGATAGACACTATTTCCAGTTTTCTGCTCTTTCAGACAAGGCCTCAGTACATATTCTAGTGCCCGTTTGTGTCCCCAGAAGCAAAGTATTCCCAGGGTGAAGGACCTTTCCCTGGCTCCCCAGTGCAGGACCCCAATTCAAAGGCTCTGCCTCTGGAGTATCTCTTTGCCTTGTGTTCTTCTGTTGTTGTTGTTGTTGTTGTTGTTGTTGTTGTTTTGTCTTTTTTTTTTTCTCCCAGTTCTGCAGACTGAGAAGTCCAAGATCAAGATGCCAGTAGGTTCTGTGTCTGATTAGTCGGTTCATAGATGGCCTTCTCTTCCCCGTGTTCTCACATGGCGAGAGCTGCCTCATGTTCTTGCTGCACCAAACGCATGCATCAAACCAGTCACATGTCTGGAACAATCTACCTCTTTCTTTGCCACACTTACTCTTCCTGACTTACCTGGATGCTTCCTGTTCTGATATCTACCTGAAATGTTACTCTACCAGGAGATCTCTCTGATCCCTAGGCCACAGCTGTATGCTCCCCCATCTGTCTCCCATCAAGACATTGATGCCCTGTAGTTACTTCTATTTAATGACCATCTTCCCTGTGGGTGTGAGCTCCAACAAGGCAGGGCCACTTTTGCCCATTCACTGCCTTATTCCCAAAGGCCCAGCTCAACAGACTTAGGGAATGAGTGAAAGAATGGATGGAATGTCACATCTTCATTTACTCTTTCCACCAGCACTCTTTTCCTGACTTTATATTGAAGTATAACATAAGACTTTGGCAACCAAGGTATAGAATAATTCCCCCCCAGAATTCCCTCATGCCCGGTTGTAGTCAACTCCTGCCCCTCACCGCTAGCAACCACTGATCTGTTTTCTCTCCCTATAGTTTTATCTTTTCCAGAATGTCATCTAAATGGTATCATACACGATGTAGCCTTTGCATCTGCCACCAGCATCTCAGTCTTGTGCCAGGCACTGTGGAAGAAATAAAAATAAATCATGAGATGTTTTTTGTTGAATGTAAAGGACCTTCATATAAACAAATACATTTAATCGCTGCTCTTTTTCTTAACATCCAATTTAGATTGTATTTCTTAGCAATAACTGTGTGGCAGGTTAGTTCCTCAGTACAATTCTGTCTGCATTTTTCAGTCAAGGAAATCAGGATGTTCCAAGAAGTGAAGAATCCTATTGAAGTTAACGTAGCTTGCTTATAGAGGTAGCTTTCATCCCCAAGTTCAGTATGTTAATGCCAAGCCCAGGATTCCTCATTCTTCTTCTTAATTATTTTTAAGCACATGTTGTGGAGCAGAGCCTTGTTTTTTAAAAAAAGTTTTAACCAGAGGAGTCCATTTGCTAATTTTTGGAAAAGAAAAAAGGAAAATTTCTTCTTTTCTGTTGAGTTAGGTGTCTTGTCCTGTGATGGTGAGTCAGACGAGCAAGCACCTGTCCTCCCCAGACCCAGGGGCCTGGCCACCTTGCCAGGGGCTGTGGGAGCTCATTAATGGGTTTGGTTTTGTGGTGCCAGCCCTGCCTCAGGAGCTGTGTGCTTACTGGAAATAGCTTTCTAAAGAATGACTCTTCCTTTCCAACGTGATGCTCTGGGCGTGTGGATTCATTGGTATCTCCAGTGGATGTTTGCTGTTTTAATCTGTCTGTGCCTATCCAAAAATGTGGCCCAGATTCTGCTTTCTGTGACCTGCACTGGCGTCTGTAGGCATGTGTGTCTGCCGGTGAGTAATTGTCCCCCAGAAAGCTCACTCAGCTTCAAGTTGTCTGTTACATTTTAGACACAGACTCAGAGTGGAGGTGCAGACACAAAGATGGCCAGTACATTTGCAGGCCCACATGAGGTTTTGATCTTGGGGGTTTGCCTTTGTCTGTAACCACGAGCTAGAGCACAGAGGGACGCCAGTCACGTGCGGTGAGTTCTCTTAAGGGTTCTTTATGGCAGAAAATGCATGTGAACAGCTTGCAGAGAATGCCTGGGAGAAGGGGATGCACCCCCGCTTGAGTTATGCGGGGAGCTCCGCCCCAGCCAATGCCAGAACAAAATGCGGGGAGCCAGGGCAGGGGCATCATGCTGTTTGTTAGCCCAGGAGCCATGATTTTGACCTTGCTGTGGGTTAAAGGACACAAACCTGAGAAGAAATCTGTTTATCATGTGGGGAATTCGTGCCATCCTTGACAGTATACAGTGAGCAAGATGGATGATCTGCCAAATTGGTCCCTCGCATGGGTGAATCAGGGCAAATTTACAGTACAATTCCTTTGCTGCTTCAGATACAAAAATAACATTTGCTGGGTTTTATATCCAGTTGTCTGATGACCTGGAGGTGAGCAGAGAGAAGAAATCCGATTTGTAGGATTCATATAACCTTAAAGATTTATATGGACCATTTCTGCCGGTGCGTCCGCCTCTTTTACATCTTTCACAAATCAGTGTTGTTGTTTTTTAACCTGATTTTCTAGCTTGAGGACATAGGTTTATGCGCTGGTGGGATTCTGTACCGGGGTTTGTTGGTTGAATTGCAGTTGTTTTATTTGGAATTTTATCTTTCTAAGTATTTATACAAAATATCCCTTGTATTTAGAATACATTTTTTATTTTCTTAGGTTCAGAATAGGTTATTGTCCTGTATATAATATGTCTATCAAAGGATACTCGAGTTATATGGTCAACTGCAATTTATTTCTTGCTTAGTGTTACATTGTGTTTAGTGAGGAAGCGAGTATTTGGTGGGCACCTATATGTGCTGACGTTCACTGAGTGGCCTGGCCTCATGAGCTATCATCTCTCTGAGGCCATGACACCCACGTGACTCTGTGGAGTCTTATCATGTACCATGCTCATTGGGTGTGGGGAAGAGAATGCGCCAAAACACGGAGCCAAAGGCAGATTTTACCTTGTGGGTAAGATAGCAGTGCAATGTCACTTTGTATTTTCTACCTGGACACAGTCTTTCTTTATATTTGAAAATTAGGAAATGGTCAAAGCCTTTATTCCAGACATCCCAAAACTAGACTAGATGCCTGGTTTAATGGGTGATCCTAACAGAGAGGCCAGGAGGGACCACCCTCCACAGAGCACGAGGTGGCACTCCCCATTGGGCACACGCAAAAACAAGACAGAGGTCCTCCTCAAGAAAGGAACGCATGACCCCATCTCTCCTGGTCGTGGCAGTGTGGCACAGACAAAGCTTGGTTTTCAGAAACACTTCCTATAGTTCGACAGAAAACGGATGGGGGTGGGGCTCCTCTTCTGTCATTTCTCTCAGTCTTCTGGGATTATAGTGAGAACCAGCCTGGGGTCCTGGGACTCAGCCCTAAGCTGCCAGGTGCCAGCTGAGGCTTTAGTCTCCTTATCAAAGGTCATCACTGTGGTAGCCACACATCATAGGCAGCCCCTCATTTAAAATAATATGTCCATTTGATTTGTTCTGGAAGTTATGGACAAAATTAATATGTGAATCATAATCTAGGTAAGGTACTTCTGAATTACAGAATTATTAGAGGCCTGGTGCACAAATTCGTGCACCAGTGGAGCCGCTTGGCCTGACCTGCAGGGATCAGGCTGAAACTGGTTCTCCAACATTCCTCAAAGGGTCTCGAATTGAGATATGGTGCAGGCCAGGCTGAGGGATCCCACTAGTGCACAACTGGAGCCAGGGAGGGACGGCAGGAGGGCTCCAGGGTGTGTCTGGCCCATCTCGCCCAGTCCTGATTAGCTGGACCCCAGCAGTAAGCTAACCTACTGGTCAAGCATCTGCCTCTCGGTGGTCAGTGCACGTCATAGCGAGTGGTCAAACGGTCACACACTTGGCATATTAGGCTTTTATTATATAAGACTAGAGGCCCAGTGCACAGATTCATGCACAGATGGGGTCCCACACCCTGGCCTGTGCCCTCTTGCAATCCAGGACCCCTTGGGGGAGTTGTCAGACTGCCAAAGCAGCAGGCATCTTGATAGGAGCCCAAGCCCAGGCCAGATGCAGCTCTGCTGCCACTCATCCCAGCCCCACTGAGGCTCCTGCCACAGCAGCTGTGTCTCCCAGCTGTGAGCCCAGCTTCTGGCTGAGCAGTGCTCCCACTGTAGGAGCACACTGACCACCAGGGGCAGGTCCTGCATTGAGCATCTGCCCCCTGGTGGACAGTGCACATCATAGCAACTGGTTGTTCTGGTCATTCGATCCTAACGGTCGCTTAAGCTTTTATATATATAGACTAGAAGCTCAGTGCCCGGAATTCGTGCAAGGGGCTCAACCCCCGCCACCACTGCAGCTGCCTCTGCCTCGGCCTCCACCTGCCACAGCGCAGCCCCGGCTTCATCTGGAAAGTCGTCCGGAAGGACATCTGGTCTAATTAGCATATTACACTTTTATTATTATAGATGGGGAACCATTAGGAGAAATCATGACAATGATAGCATATGATTAATGTGACATTTTAATTTTTTTTATTTATTTCAAAAAGGAAGGGAGAGAGAGATAGAAACATCAATGATGAGAGAGAATCATTGATTGGCTGCTTCTTGCACGCCCCTCACTGGGTATCAAGCCTGCAACCCAGGCATGTGCCCTGACTGGAATCAAACCATAATCTTAAGGTTCATAGGTTGACACCCAACCACTGAGCCATGCCAGCGGGACAATATGACTTTTTTTTTTTAACAGATGGCCCTTATACTGGGTCTTTAGAAACCTTTTATTTAAACCTATAGTTTTTCTTCTATTGCTATTATTCTTTTTAAATATGTGTTTATTGATTTTAGAGAGATAGGAAAGAAGAAGAGGGAGAAATAAATATCCATGAGAGGGAAACATCAATTAGCCTCTTCCTGCACAACCCCTACTGGAGAGTGAGCCTGCAACCGGGGCATGTGCCCTGACCAGGAATTGAACCTACAACCTCTTGGTGCATGAGATGAAGCTCAACTGGCTGGGTCTCGATTTTTTATTCTTTTAATACCAAAAATGAGTGGTTACTCTCCATCAAAAAACTATAAGACAATGAATGTAGATTTATAGACTGCCATGCTGCATCCTTCCTATACAGGGCATTTACTTACTGTCCTAGGCAAGGAAAGTAGATGTACATGGTGAAAGGTGGCTGTTTCAGACTCAGTTTTCTGTGTGCTTTAATTACAGAAAGCACGCCAAAGACCTCCGCCAGCTGCAGCCCTGCACCCGAATCACCAATGAGCTCTAGTGAATCAGTGAAGAGTTTGACTGAACTGGTCCAGCAGCCCTGTCCCCCCATTGAAACAAGTAAGGATGGCAAACCACCAGAACCCAGCGACCCGCCTGCTTCAGACTCCCAGCCCACCACCCCACTGCCTCTCTCCGGACACTCAGCCCTCAGCATTCAAGAGTTGGTAGCCATGTCTCCAGAGCTGGACACCTACGGTATAACCAAGAGAGTCAAGGAGGTGCTGACTGACAACAACCTTGGTAAGTACCCTCTAGAGCTCCTATCCCAGAGGTGGCAGGTTGCTTCCTATTGGAGTTCTTAGGAAGAACGGGTGGAGGGGCCTCAGGCTGAGCCAGCCAGAGGTTTTAAATGTTTACAAAACGTCCCACAGTTGTGAACACTAAGGGGCTCATAAGGGTGCTAGAGGCCTCCAGGTCAGTCCCAGCTGTGCCCACTCTGGGACCTCTTAAAAGGTATGCATTCGGGTTGCAGCCTGCTCAGACCATCCACTCCAACCACCCTGATTGTAGCATGCCCAGCAGGGCTCTAAATCCTGTGAGCATCAGAACTGGTAAGGATCAGCATCAGCCTAGCTGCATCTGGGTGGCACAGTGGAAGAGTCTGACAGACTGGATTCAAATCCCAACTCTCCTACTTATTGTCTGTGCTACTGAGCAAGCTACTCTCTGAGGCTCCTCAATAAAACTGAAAGAACAATGCCTACCATGGGGCTGTGAGTAGCAGCCCTAGCTAGTACTCAGCCTGGCATTCTTGCTGCCTCATGAAGCTGCCTCCATTCCCCAGACCTCCTACTGAGCTTCACACCAAGGCTGTTTACCTCAAAAGTGCCACAGGCCCCTCTCCCCACCCCTCTTGTGCTCTGCTTGAGGGGGCTGTCACTGAGGGCTCTATGGCACCACTAATCAAATGGCTGCAGCTATAAGAATATTAGGGTGTTCAGTCGTTTCAAACCACTGTGCTCCTGCAGGACAGTATTGGACCAAGTGGGGTTCTAGTTTAGGCATCCAGAGAATGGAAACAGCCACTCCCAAACACTTACAGCCTCCTTATTACCCAGGAGTAAAGTCAATTAAAAGAGCATTGTTTTCAGACAAAACTTCCGGTTCCTATGTCATATATGAAAATTAATACCCTTTAATTTTTAAATGTTTTAACCAAGATTTGCTTATAATTAAATTATGAGGTTAAAAAAAAAAGAGCATTGTTCTCTTCTATGCATGTTAAAATGACACCAAAGAGTTACTGGAATTTGCCCAGTACCTTCAGGAGGGACCTGTGTATCTGTTTTTCCCAGGGGACAGGAAAAGAAGGGAGTAGCAGTGAAAAGAGTTCCAGGAAAGTTTGCATAGTGACCTCACAGCCTGGGGATGAGGCCAGCTTGTCTGCTTGAAGTCTTCTTTTTCACTGCTTGTGCAAAGCAGAACAAGAGAAAAGTAATATCCGTTGAGAACATTTTCAATTAATTCATAAAAATAAAAATTTAGCTGTTGACTTAAAAATGGCTAATTCTCCTATGTCTATCCATTAGTAAAATGTGCAGGGATCCCTAGAGTTGTGTCATCCCCTACCTTACAGTCTTATGACAAATCCAGGGAAGCGGACCTAATGTATTATTGCTGCCCCCTCCCTTACAGGAAGTATCATTTTGTATGAATGTTGAAAGTCAGCTGAAAAACTCTCATTTTCTAATACTGATAAACTGCAAGATCACAGCGATGAGATTTTGAACCTTAAAATCTCACCCCAGGCCTTCCCGTCTGCGATGGGGCTGTAGCTGATGATGTTCATGTGCAGACATAGCAGAATCCCACTGGTTTCCAGAACTTTGTTTCGAGTACCGTGAAACACAAATCAGTGCTCTGAGCAGGGACACTTTTCACTCCAGACAGATAACTTATGCCTCTGAGCAGGAACTGCCAGAGGCTCCATTCCAGTGTCACCCGGAACCTAGAGAAGACAAGAAGTCTTCATGGTTGCTCTCAAAGGTCTCAACTTCTCCAGGAAAAGGTGCTGCCACTGCTATGGGCATCTCTCAATGGATTCATGAACATTGAGGGGACCAAAATCACAGCTGAATTAGACAGCACAGATGGCCCTTAATTGAGACTCAACTAAGGCAGTCTCTTAACCTTTGGCCTGGGATCTTGGGGTATTTGTGCATCCATCTATTAAAATCATATGCAGAATGTGCACGTGCACATTTCATCAGATGAAGGTCTGTAGCTTTCTCCAGGTTCTCAAATAGATCTGGAATCCACAATGATTGGGAGTCACTACTATGAAACCTTAGAAGTAACACAGATAATTTTCTGAGACTAGTCGCTTGATTTTCCTCCCATGCAAGTAGGTGGATCAAGCAAATAGCAACCAGCTATTTGTGTATGTCACTTTCCTGAACATAGCAAGCTTCTTAAATAAGATCCATTCACCAAATTAGAATTAAAGTAAAACTTACTTTAAACAACCACAACAAAAAATGGCTAAAAACTTGGTAATACGCTAAACTAAGAATTTGAAAAGCAGAGAAGCCACAGGTTTACAAAATCAGTAAATGCATCTAAGACAGCTCTCTGCCATTTCTCATAACTACCCTGTGAGCACAGTGATAGTGTTTCCCTGTCACAGATGGAGGACGTGAGGCACGGCAGCAGTAGCCAGTCATACACGGTCACCTCTGCCCCAGGTATTGTGTTCCATGAGCTTTATGATACCAAACGCTAGCCTCTCTGAGCCCAGTCTCCATTTCTTCCTAATAAGTCCTGTTCATTGAAGTTGTCCTGTCAGGTTGTTCAGGTTGTGCCTGATTCTCATTTGTGCCTTTAAAAGTGGTGTCCCCTCTTAACCTGAAGCTTAATGGCTCTCAGAGCGCTCTCCAGAGCCACGTGCCCTCTGAGAAGCCTGGGGCTGGGAAGAGGCATCAAGAAAAGGCGCTTTGAGCTCCAGTGGACAGAGGCAGCTTAGACTACAGGAATGGACTTTCAAATTGGAAATGGCCTGCTTTTCAGAAAAACAGAGCTGAGGAGCTCTTTCCCCTTCTCTTTCCTGCTGTGACCTGGGTCAAGTGGCGTGTTTTCTCAGCAAGACCTGATAACCTTGCAAATCGTGAAAGGAGCTGGTGCAGACAGCCCTGTAGTTTGAGGTTGTACAAGAGAGATCTCCCTGTGTGCTACTTAACTTCCTGAGCTCAGGTTTGGGGCTAACCACCTCTGATAAATGTGGCAGGTGTTATTATCCAGGCCTCAGTTCATCCAAAGTCTGGGGGCTTGACAGAACATTGTTGTGTATAAGTAGAATGCAGGAGTATAGCTGACTGTTTCCAGTGGAGTTTGTCACAAGTCTGGTTAAAGAAATGCTTTATAGAGTGCTTGCTCCGAGCCAGGACCAAGCTGATCAGCTCTGGGCCTTTCAACCCCATGTCTGATTATAACCTTGACACATACTTATCCTCCCAGACCCCAAGTTCTCAGTGATGACATCTCCCTTGGTTCTATTTTCTCTCTAGGTCAGCGCTTATTTGGGGAGACCATCTTAGGGCTCACCCAAGGCTCTGTTTCCGACCTCCTCGCTCGCCCGAAGCCCTGGCACAAGCTCAGTCTGAAGGGACGGGAGCCCTTTGTCCGCATGCAGCTATGGCTGAATGACCCCAACAATGTGGAGAAGCTGATGGATATGAAACGGATGGAAAAGAAAGGTAACTGTCCCGGCCAGTTGCTTCGCATTTCTCAATGTGCTGTTTCTTTTAAAGCCTTCATGCAGAGCTGATGAGGAACACTGATCTATAACCAAGGGGCTATAAGGCAGGGCAAAGGATTTTTTTACCATCATCCACCAGGGATGGAAAGATTTGTGTCTTTTTCTACCTAGCAGCCTAAACTCAAGGGCATTTTAGCACTAGGGAGAATTTGGACAATTCCTGATGGTCACCCTGGCGGTCAGTGTATCCTTTTTCTTCCTTCGGGAGAGTAAGGCCACCAAGAAATGAATACCACGGCGCTTAGTAGTGGCTGGTGTTTGTTGTCTTTTGTCTTGTTTGGTGAGTGCAATATTACATTTATTGCACATGCACCACATGCCAGGGGCTTCCATATATTATCTTATTGGAGAGAGCATTTATCAGTGCTTTTATAGATAAATACACTCACATTCAGAGACGTTAAGTGCCTTGATTAAGGTCACCCAGCCTGGAAAATGGCAGAGCAAATTCCTGCCGGACAGCGCTCCTGCTTTGAGGGGGCTAGGGGCTGGAGGCTGTGGCCTCCTAGAGGTCTCTGTGCAGCACTTTCCTCCAGCTCATCTGAGCCCTCTCAAATGTAGGTCAGCATTCTCCTTTACTCTGGAGGCTACACCATGGGAGAAATCCTAAAGGATTTCCTTGGTGATGGAAAGCAATGCCTATTCCATCTCATGGTTTGCACTCCTACATGCTGCTTCTTATTAGTGAGTCCTCCCTTCAGAGAGGACAGTCCTGGGTCACTGACCTACAGTATGTGAGCTCACTCGGTGGCTGAATTCAAACCCCTTAGATGGGGATATCAGGTACAGCTGCTGGCCTGGCCATAAGAAGCTGTGACCGCCCTCCTTAAATCAGCTTTTGCCAAGAAGCTCATCCAGAGAGTGGGCATGACAACCACCAATGTGTCTGTCCTTGGCCCCAACCCCAGCTCATCTGAGCCCAGGTTTATATCCTCTGATTTCACTGAGAGGCTGCTGTTCACCACCAGTCCAGCATCACCGTCTCATCCACCCAGGGAAGGACTAGAGCTCCAGAAAGGAGCAAGGGTCTCTGATGCCTCCCCCAGGAGCTCGTGGGGCTGGCTGTTGTATCACATAGACTCTTCAGTTCCTGCGCACCTATTGCTAGGCACTTAACCCACACAGAGACTTCCCTTCATCCACACAGCTCCATCCTATACAGATGGCGTTATCCAGAAGATGAGTCTCTGGCATTATGAAACTTACGTGATTTTAAGAGCTGGCATGAGTAAGGAGCAGGAATCCAAACTCATTCAAAGCTGCTTCTCTCAGCTGTGTGCTCTCTGCCTTGAACTAAGTGCCTGCCACACTGAGACTGTGGACCCAGGCGGCCCTCCACCCCACAGGGGGCACTCCAGTGGGCTCCTGCCCACCCTCAGGTGTGTAGACCAAAGCTCTATCACAGGCCACATCCTCTCGGGCAGCTCTAGACCAACGGTCGCCAACCTTTCAGACCTCACGGATCACCAGTGGTCTGCAGACACAGGTTGGCGACTGCTGCTCTAGACAGTGCTACAACCTCCAGAGGCCTGGTGCCACATGGCTACCCAAGTTTTTTTAAAAAATTTTAAATTATAGGAAATTTCAAATATAGAAATAAAAAGAATGATATCATGAATCCAATATATATATATTACCTAGTTTCAGCAATTATCAGTGCTCACCCAAGCAATTCAAAATTTTCTGCATTCTGTCAAAAGGCAGTGTCCTCCCTCCTTGCGCTTGCTAAGTGCAGGAGCTCCCTCATCCAGTGGCAAGTCTGAAGGTCCAGGTCCAGGCCAGTCTTGCAGACATCAACAGCAAGGCGAGCCCTGGTTGTAACACTCCCTGATGTATGTCTCCTCCCCGGCCAGTGGCAGAGGACCTTAGCCCCCGGAAATAGATTGGGGGTGGAGGGGCGGGGGAGCCTTCTGCTCCTTTCTACACAGACTCTGGGCGCCATCTTGTGTTACAAAAGAGTTACTGTTTCAGTGGGGCCCCTCCTCACATCCAAGGTCCCTGAGCAATGTGGCCCCACTGTCTCCTCTCCCTGGTAGAGGTGCTCACTAGATAAACCTTCACCAGCCCCAGTGGGAGACCAGGCACCTGTTCCATCAGTACTTCCTGTGATCTCCATAGACTCCTGGTCACCTGCCCAACAGGATGGGGCAGGCGCCACAGACCAGGCTCATTTCTTTCTGGCCTCTTAACTCTGTCATATTAATGAGGGTGGGAGGAGTGAGGAAAAGAGGTTGGCCTTCTCAGTTGTTTCCTAGTTCTAATCATAAAATGGCAAGTTAAGTAGCCTAAGTTTATGCATCTGTAAAACGAGAGTAATAATGTTAATCTTTTCATGTGTGAGGATTAAAAAGAATGTACCCAGTATGATAAGCAGCACACATAAGTGCTCAGTAAGTGATAGTTATTAAAATAATATATGGCCCTGGCCGGTTTGGCTCAGTGGATAGAGCATCAGCCTGCAGACTCAAGGGTCCCGGGTTCGATTCCGGTCAAGGGCATGTACCCTGGTTGCGGGCACATCCCCAGTTGGGAGTGTGCAGGAGGCAGCTGATGGATGTTTCTCTCTCATCGATGTTTCTAACTCTCTATCCCTCTCCCTTCCTTTCTGTAAAAAGTCAATAAAACATTTTAAAAAAAATAAAATAATATATGTATTCCTTCAAAATCAATGAAAATAAGTTGTGCTACCAGACTAGCCTAGGTTAAGAAGTCTGCACCATGCACCAGGTAATCCACACTAGGATTCACGTGGACACTATGCTTCCTTCTCTTCCATAAATGCTTTCTTTTCTCGCTTCAGCTCAGATATTTTATTGCTCTTCCTTTCTTCCTTCCTTCTAAACCTTTCTCTACCCCAGTTTGCCTTCTTCTTTTTGTTAATTCATGAGATGGCCCTTCACCCAACACACAGTCACAGCACCTAGACACATACATGCATGCAGCCTCTGCCAGCTCATGGACAAGACTCCTCTCCCTGGAGGCCACAGATATACCTTGACAGTCAATACTCTACTTCTGTGACTCCCATGGACACAACCTCAGACCCTGCTCCCATGCTGTGGCCAGATGGGACCACCATTGGGCAAGGCAACCAGTGCTGCCCAGAACAGACATTAGTTCTGTCACTTACTACCTGTGTGACCTCAGGGAAATAATCCAACCTCTCCAAGCTTCAGTTTCTTCCTCTGTACAAAAGGATGATAACAGTCTCTCCCCTTGTGGAACTGAGGATTAATGGTAAATGTTAGCTGATGATGATGATGATGATACTGCCACAACTAATACTACGTGCCATTTGAATTAAATATTTCTCATCTTCCATCAGTTTTAAGAATTTTAAAGACTTTTCAGACTGTATTTCAAACTAGCTCTCTAGAAAGATCACTATGGAGGACTCATTTGCTCAAAAAGCTTAGTGGTTAGTGGTGTATAACAATGAGAGTTGCAAATGAAGCACAGACAACACTAATAAAACTGAGAGAACCTAAAAGCCAGGAATCGCCTTCCATTTATCTCACAGTCCATTCAGCACATCCCCAAGTGACAGTCACACTCTGAGTTTCTGAGCCTTGCAGCCAGCCCACTCCCCACTGCTCCTCCTAAGCCTTATCCCACAGTAAAAACAGACATCTGCACATGTACTCCCCTCGCTTCCAGCTTCTGTGCCATTCTCCTCTCTCCTACTGCCCTTTCCACATATCTCCCCAAGGGCAGGCCACATGTCTCCCCAAGCTCTGAGTCTATGCCAGCCACTTCTCCACTCCTGGATTGGCTCCTGCCTCCTCAAAGCTCATTCCAGCAGGTTTAAGTCCCCTTCTCATCATCATCTGCCAGCTTCCTGCTCACTCCTACGCTTTCTCAAGACTGTGCCCCGGGATCACTGTCTTCCTCCATGTTCACACCCTACCTCGCCCAGGGAGATTTTCCGACTCATCTGACCCATACATCACCTAGCCCTGATGTTTCTTGACCTCCTCAACCCTTGGCTATTCCCAAAATCTTGTTATCACCCATTACTCTATCTCTCAAAGTCTCAATTCAGGTACCCCACTCACTGACCACATTCTACCATCCTTCCATCTCTCCATGTTTCTCTGTTCATTCCACCTCACCCAAGATGGCCCCCAGATATCCTCTGCCCATCTCTCCAGCCTTATGTCCGATAGCTCCTCTATACCACTGCCCCTTTTGTGCGCACACACACACACACAAAAACACTTTAACCATGCTGTTGTGTAGCTCTGTGTCTTTGCGCATGCTGTTCCCACTTTCTGGAACAGCCTCCTACCATATTCTACCTCATCACCTATTGTTTCTGATTAATCCCTCTTTGTCCTTCAAGATTCAATTTAAACATCATCTCCTCAGAAGCCTTCGACCCGGGCTGACCTGAGTAATTTCCCTCTGTGCCCCCCACTGAACTAGTCGTGCGGGGACCGATGGGAACCTCCCATTATAACAGAGCAGATCAACCTGATGCCACAACCCATACAGAAGTAATCGCAATCCATCCTGGCCGGGTGGCTCAGTTGGTTAGAGTGTCATCCCATACGCCAAAGGGTTGTGGGTTTGATTCCAGGGCACATACATAGGTTGCCAGTTTGATTCCCAGTCGGGATACATAGGAGAGGTAACAGAACCATGTTTCTCACGTTGATGTTCCTCTCTCTCTCTCCCTCTCTCTCTCTCCCCCCCCCCTTCTTCTCTAAAATCAATAAAAACATATCCTTAAGTAAGGATTTTAAAAAAGTGATCTCAATCCAATTGTATACCATGTACTGTGAGGGGCAGGGGCTTGGGCAGATGTCACATCTGGGCCTGCCCCTCAGTCTGACTTCTCTCCCTTCCTCAGCCTACATGAAGCGGCGGCACAGCTCAGTCAGCGACAGCCAGCCCTGCGAGCCGCCCTCCGTTGGCATTGACTATAGCCAAGGCGCAAGCCCTCAGCCCCAGCACCAGCTGAAGAAACCCCGTGTGGTGCTGGCTCCTGAAGAGAAAGAAGCTCTGAAACGAGCATATCAGCAAAAGCCATACCCGTCACCAAAAACCATCGAAGAACTCGCCACCCAGCTCAACTTGAAAACCAGCACTGTCATCAACTGGTTCCACAATTACAGGTAGGATCCTGCTCTCAGCCCAGTAAATCATGGCTCGGAGAGAACACGCTTTCAGCCCTTGGGCAGAGGTTGGTCTGTACCACAGAGTGGCCATTAATGGTACACAGGAAGGATCTTCAGTGTGCCCCCCAGCATACTGGGTCTCAGAACTTGGATAGTTGCCAGTAATTTGGCCAGTTAGGTGGTTTTTAATGTTATTTTATTGGCATTCTTAACTCCAAAGATAGAGGGTCATGTAGTTACAAACAGTCCACATCCATGGCAAGGGAAAAAAATCTCCTCTAATATATATCATTTAATAAGGGAAAGCGTAGGCATTCATGGTTCCAAAGTAATGAATGTTTCTTAAGTGATTTTTGCATGCTTTCTCAGGGTCTTTTATGGTACTGTTTTCCAAATTAGTTTGATTGGTTTTGTAATTCAATTGAGTGTAAAACCCTTTTTGGGGGGGAAAGTTCATGAGTTAATGAAGATTCAGTGAGCATCTACTAGATTTTCAGACACTGAGCTAAGTGTTTTAACCAACACTGTATCACTCGATCCTCACAACTATATGATGTTATAGTATTGTCTGCATTCTACAGATGAAATATATAAAACCAGAATAAGAAAAGATTGAATGATCTCCTTGTAGAGCAAAGTAAACTGAGGTGACATGTTTGATTAGATAGCGGAAATTCACTGAAAGATAATGAGCTGATGATCATAGCAGTAATGAAGACTTCCTATTACTGGAAACAGAATTTCCAGTGGCCTGATGGAAACTCCTGCTTTTTTCATTTCTTACTATATAAGGGGCCATCTCAATTGCAGGTTCTCATCAGAACATCATTTTCTATAAGGCTCAGTAAAACCAGGCTGAGTACTCCTGTGTAGCTAGTGTGGTAGGGCCCTCCCAGTTACCTGAAACAAGTGGCAGGCAAGAGATCATAGACAGTCAAGGGCTAGAGGGAGGAGTTGTGTCTCTAACTGGGCCCTGCGTCTGATAGGTTCTGCTGGAGTTTCGGAAGGAGCCCAATAAACTTCCCAGCAAATTAGAACAAATTAGAAAATGTTTAAATATTAGATGGGAGCCTAAATAGCACCTTTATTGCTGATAAAGGCTAAGTTAACAGATATAGCTTAGTGTGAGAGCTGAATAGGCCTGTTACCTGACCCCTAGAACCAGGTAAATTTATCCATCATGGCAGCACTGGCCCCAGGCTAGCTCCAATGAGGACAAATAATTTATAGGAGCTGAGTACAAACAGCTTAATCATCCTAATTTACCAATCAGATAAAAACAGGTAAAGTGAGGCCAGCAGTTACAATAATGGAGCTCCCTCTACATGGAAGGAAACTTCGACAGTAGCAAATAAGTGAGGGGGAGAGAATGATTCAAAATATGGACAGAGGTATGCTGGAGCCTCTCCTTGCCAGGTGTTATGTCATCCCATTTCACTTTCTAGACACAGAGTACATATTTGAATATGTACTTTCAAGTCTTAAATTAGGTCCATTTTAATGCAAGTATTACAACTCTGGACAGCAGTGCGTGGAGCTATAGATTACTGAGTATCTAAGTAAAAGTGCTACTAATGACACAGAATATCTCCAAAACCATTTTCTCTGCTCCTGCCAGGGCCACCTTTTCTCCAGATCTCGTTCAGGCCTCAGCTGAGTGTTAATCACTGCCTCCTGGCCAGAGCACACTCTCTCCAGGTTTCTCAACTGTTGTCACTCAACTTTCTGGTCTCCTGACTACCATGGTAATGCCCATCACATGGTGGTCAACTGGTCATTGTGGAGATGCAAATTCAGTTATACACCCTGGTCAAAAATAGAGAAGAAGGAGAGAGGAAGAATAGCAATAACACCTCATAACTTAATAAATGAGCTCAGGTCTGGATCTAGAGTAGTAGATGCTTCATAAATGCTTTCTTTCAAAAATAACTCCACAACATAACAGGCAGGGCTATGGGAGAGCAAAGGGCAGAGATTAGTTTTAGCTACAGAGATCTGGAAAAATATCTGGGAGGTATGAGATACACAGGGTCTTGAAAGAAGAACAAGAATGTTATATGCCATAAAATAGGCCACCTTACTCACAGAGCTTCATACAAGGACTGGCACACAGTAGTACTCAGCACACATCACTGAATGTGTTTCATTCCTAAGCGAAAAAGCAGTTTCTTACATTCTTTCTTCGGGAGTTAAACAGGAGATACTGATTTTATTTTCTCCTGCCCCCCTTGGAACCTTCAGGGAATACTGCTTAGATCAGTTTTTGCCCCCATCCAAAAAAATAAAACTTTACTTCCTCTTACCCTTTCATCCTAAGGAAATTAGAAGTATCTAAGAGTGACCATTTGCTTAGGAATGCGACCAGGAATGCCAGAACAACATACCACAGAATGCCTTGTCTCCTGGAAGAGCAGGTCCACCCAGTAAAAAACTCTTTCAACCAAAAAGCCATGATGGCCTGTGAATCTTGCATGACACACCTGAAAACTAGATCTGTTCCTGGGACCTGGTCTTCCTAGACCAGAAGACAATATTCCTCTTAGACATGGAAACAATTCTAGGCCAAGAAGTATGATGTCTTATATCTGTTGAGCACAGACTATAGGGTGGGGCAACGGTAGGTTTACAGTTGTTTGTGGAAAATAATATAATAATTAATAAATAGTACAAATATAAACTTTGTTTCATGTATTCACAATTGTAAATGTACTTTTGCCCCGCCCTGTATGTGCCAGACACTGAGCCGAGAGCTTTATGAGTGTCACCTTATTAGATTCTCCAATCAGTAGTTGAGTGTAGTGCTGCCAGCCCCATTTTACAGGGAAAGATTATACACACTGAACTGGTGAGGATGGCAGCCTGGAACCCATGCCCCCAGGCATGAAGCTGCCCCTTCCCTCCCTCCAGACCATCTAGCTTAGCCTGAAGCACGTGTAATTTTGTCATTCAAAAGGCAGCTGCATGAAGCTCCTTTCTTTTTCTTTCTTTTTTCTTTTTTTGTCTACTTGTGTCCTAAATGATAGATTAACATTTTGTTTAATCTTCACATCAAGCTCAAAAAAGGTTAAGGAAATTATCCAAGTTGCATGGGTAGTGACAAAGCCAGGTTTAAACTCAGGATTGAGTTCTAAAAAGCCTGTGCCCTGTGCTGGGCCAGTCTGCCCCTGAGACTCAGAGTTAGTATTTGGGCCTGCGACCTGCCTAGACTAAACCTTTAGCTGCCCTTCTAGCCTCCCACCTACCCAGCGAGGGTGCGGTAGGATTAGGTGTTCACCCCAACAAGCATTTTCAGCTGCCAACGGGCTTTAAAGCCAGTAAAGCCAGTCTGCCCTCTCAACATAGTGCCCAGGAACCTGTTGACAGGAACTGCCATTTCTCAGGCACCCACGGTCGCCCCAGGGGAGGAGGAAAGTCTTCTGTGACCCCTGGGAACTTCTAGGGGCTTCAGGACCTCACCCTGCACCTCAGGCTCAGAAATCATCTTCAGGACGAGTCAGAGCTCACCCTATGCAGGGAACAAATAATTATGTGGCAGATAGCTGCCACCAGCACTGCCACCCTGGACTAAACTGCAGCCAGATTCTCCCTGGCTCCAACCCTTCCCACATCCAACACAGGACCTGACATATAGTGAGGTCTCAAGAAACATTACCTTTATTGAATTATATTTACTGCAGAAAATATTTCCCTGCGTTCCTCACCCAAGGGCTTTCTGCAGGACACTGGACTTGGCGGTCATTTACCTGAAGATCCCTTTCCACTAACGGCTGGCTTTTCCAGCTCTTTGGAATACACACCTAGAGAGACTTCTGATTGAGCCTAGTACTGTCAGCATGATGGGAGAAGTTCAGGCACAAACAGGCTTAATAAGAGCCCTTTCATGGTGCCCCCCAGGGCTGGGAAACAGAGGTGGTCAGGGTCCCAGTTACTTCCTTCCACCTCAAGGAAGTGCTGGAGCACGTTCTCCACTGTCAGCTGCATGCGTCTGGATTAAAACATGCGTGGGGCACGTGTTTGGTCTCCTTCCTGGTCTTCTCCTTTCAGAGGAGGAAATTAGTTGAAACATAATTTGATGGAATCCCACTTCAGCCTTGACCAGAGCCCCTGCCCAGTGGCTCAGAGAAAGGTTATGGATGCGGAAGGTTTCCCTCTGGGCACTGTCTCACAACTGGTTGTCTCTCGTGCAGCCCTGGCGTCCTGTAACTCCATTTATTCCGCCAGCGTGTGTTCCTGTCGCCCAGCAGGCACCGTGCTGGGCCTGGGGTGCGGAGAGTTAGCCGTGGGGTGGAATGGAGACGGAGATGCCAGTAGATGAGTAACACTGGCCTCTCTCCCAGTGGAGAAGGACGGGCATCAACACCAAGGGGCAGGACAGCTTATGCCGCGGCACAGAGTTTGGGAAACGAAGTGAGGGCTGTGCTAGGCTGCTGGCTCGGCCAGGGAGTGGGCAGTGACGGGCGGCGGGCGGCGGAGGGCAGGACACCCCCTGTGCACAGCAGCTCACGGCGCCCGCCCGCTTGTGTCCCGTAGGTCTCGGATCCGCAGAGAACTGTTCATTGAGGAGATTCAGGCCGGGAGCCAGGGCCAGGCCGGGGCCAGCGACTCCCCGTCGGCCCGCAGCAGCCGGCCGGCGCCCAGCTCCGAGGGCGACAGCTGTGACGGCGTGGAGGCCGCCGAGGGCCCGGGCGCCGCGGACGCTGAGGAGTCGGGCGGCCCCGCGGCCGCCACCAAGTCTCAGGGAGGGCCCGCCGAGGCCGCCGCCCCGCAGGAGCGAGGAGAGGAGGCGCGGCCGGCGGAGAAGGCGGAGCCGCCGCCCTCGGGGACCCCGGCCCCGCAGGACGCCGACGAGGGCCGACCCCGGGCACCGCCGCCGCCACCACCGCTGCCCGAAGGCCCCGCGGACGGCCCGCGGCCCGTGCCAAACCCCGCGGCCGCCGCCGGGGAGGACGCCGCTACCTCAGCCGCCCCGGGAGAGGGCCCCGCCCGGGCCCGGGACGCCGCCCCGAGTTCCGCTTTGCCAAGCACCAGCGCGCCGGCCGCCCGCAGGCCCCCCTCGCTGCAGAGCCTCTTCGGCCTCCCCGAGGCGGCGGGCCGGGACTCGCGAGACAACCCCTTGAGGAAGAAGAAGGCGGCCAACTTGAACAGCATCATCCACCGCCTGGAGAAGGCCGCCAGCCGCGAGGAGCCCATCGAATGGGAGTTCTGAGGCGCCGCCCGCCCGGCCGCCCGGCAGATGGGAGCCCGCGGCCGGCTCAGGGGCGGCGCCCGCTCGGCGGCCTGGACCGACCGGGCCTGGACCGTGTAGCGCACTTACTGCCCTGCGGGCCACAGGGCAAAATCGCCATAGGCCAAGGTGCATATAGAAAACAAAGGAGCATTAAGCCCAATCTTTGTCGTGTTTTCGAGGAAGAAAACGGAAATGTGTAGTCGAGCTTTTTTGTACCCTGAAGTGTTTTTTTTATTGCCCTAAGTGATTTCCACAGGTTCTGGAATAACTCTTACAGCTTTGCCTTGCGCCCTCCTCTTTCGTGTGGGCTTTAAAAAAAATCAAACCCACATATTAAAAGGGGGCTTTTTATCTGCCATCTAATGGCTTCAGAGCGATAATACACTATTATCTTCTTAAACCAGGAAAGGGGGAGGGGGGATTTTTCAGAAAAATTAAAAAAGAAAGTTTTTGTAGCTGTTCAGTTGCCACTAAGAGATTGCACAGTCAAACCGACTCTAAACACACTAGTTTGGATTCCTAAATATTTTCAAGTAAAGAATCTTCTCGTTTGAAACTTTGAATTAAAATAAAACACATGTACTCCACATATTTTTTAACAAAAAGAAAAGTCACATCAGGAAAATAACTGATTTTGTGGTAGCTGATGTAGTGTTTTCTTGTACGTGAATAGAATCCTGACATGTAGTGCACATTGATCCATAGCTTTAACTGACTCTGGGCTTTTGCTGACCAGGGTCTGTTTAATACACTCCATTCTAGGCCAAATCAGGACAAAAAGAAAAGATCCGAATCTAGGTATTTTATAATCTGCTTTTTAACCTCTAACCGCAGAGCACGCTGATCAGACCTCATATCTCGGAGGTTTAGGAGACAAGTTAGAACTGTAGCATGTACCCGTTCATTTCGTTTAATTTATGGTGTCTACGTCTGAGTTAGTGCGTCTGCACGTATGTGAGCATTTGAAGAAAGGAGGAAAGAGTAGGCCGCTAAGGTCGGAGCAAACAGTTCTGGGGCCAGACGGCCCACCCCTCGTAGACAGCAGTCTTTCCTTGGCACAGAAGGCACCACACCTCACACCACTCTCCCAGGCGCCTGATGGACTGAGCCCCACCAGGGGACGCCGCTCCCTGGGCCTGGGCAGGGCTCTCGCGCACTCTCTCTTTCCCTTTCTTCCCACCACAAGCACTGATGACTGTTGAAGTCGTGGGAAGCTTCCTTCCCTGCAGAAGAGAGAACGTAGCAATCGGCTCTGCTCCCAACCCCGTAGAGATGGCCCAAACTGACACCAAAACATCGATGCTCTTCACTTCCAGACCAGACCGTTGACCCTCCATTTATTTTGCCTCTTGGAACGTTCTTTTATGCAGTCTTTTACTTAGTCTTTTAGGGCAGTCTGAGTACAAATCAGAAGTCTAACTTGTCTCTGATTCCTCCTGTTGTCTATGTGTATATGCGTGAGAATAGAGGTGGATGAGAGTGTGCGTGTGTGCGTGTGTGCAATTTTATACGTCTGTGTATTTTCTTAAGTACCTGTGCACACATAGAGTGCATTACTGCCACCTTTTTTCAATAAGCTGTTTTATCAGTTATGGCTTCTACAAGTTTGCTAATTTAGACTCCTTTATTGCCATATCTTTAAACTAACAATAGATGATTTCGGTATATATATATATATTTTTTTTTTTTTGCTTATTTATAGGTGCTGTATTTTATTATCTGATTGTTAGGAAGGGATGAAAGGGGCAAATATTCTTTAGAGGGATAGACTGCCGGCAGTATTGGGTATAATTTACAAGATGTAGTTGTCATACTGTATATTACTGATTGAAAACTTTTTGACCGTATTGTGTATCATTGAAACCTTTGTCTTAGGTCAACATCTTTGGATGACATTTTAATGGTGCATTCATTATTTCTTAAGTTTAATATTATCTTTTTTTGATTTGGGGGTGGGAGGGAGTTACAATTTTAGAGGTATGCTCCCGCTGTTACACCTCAGTGTGCTTGTATAATTAACTTGTAGGACTTCGACTGTAAGATGTGAAACCACATTTCTTGCATGATGTTTTAGAAATTATATATTTCATTTACAGTCTTTTAACCTGCAGCTGCAGCACTTAGTTCAAGCTTTCACAAATTTAAGAGTCACTACACTAAAGACAATGCCTTTTCATGAATAAGAAGTTTTCAGAAGGCTCTAGGAGGCTAGGAGGCAGGCTGTTTGTCTTTTGATAGTTGCATCATCTCTGAACTTGAAATCTGGTTCAGTGAGAAGAGAATTCAAAATGAAGGAGCTTAAGGGGAAACAGATTAACATCTGGCTCAATTCAGGTGCATTAAGAAGAGCGAATTTACATTAGTGACCCTTAGGACAGTGAGTAGCAGAGCCCCTGACAGTACTGTGGTGTCCTCTCCACAAAAACCTTGAGGGAATCACTAAATATCTGATTTTCATCAGAATCAAAAGCAGGGAGTTAACAGGAAATACTAGGGTAGTGTTTTAATTTTAAAGGCATGACTGTTATATATAGAGGTATTAAATCTGAAGAAATTGAAAAATTATAAAATTGTTCATTCTTGTGGCCAAATAGTAACAGTCTAAAACAGCCACTTTGGCTCTTCCAAGCAATTTAGTCATTTTTTGTTGTGTTTTTTGTGGGGGGTTTTTTTAACTAGGTTATTGTTTATTTCCATTCTGTCTTTTTTGCCAGATTACATCTGGGTGCTTGATACAATCAGTTGGTTAAATTTTGCTTGCAGTTCTGTATTTGTATTTTTTTTCTTTATTTATTGTTTTTATTGCAATCCCAACCCTATGCTCTTTTGTGTTTATGCTATTGCCGTCTGTAATACTTCTAAGAGCTGCCACTAAATAACAGAAACCTGTCAGCACAGGAAGTGTCCCCCCCCCCTCATTGCACCCCTCATTTTGAGTCTAAGGGTTGATCTTTCATCTTGATAAGCAATATTCAAGTGCCTTGAACAGCATCTTTTCCGTGGGGTTTCACCCTCAGCTGGCTGGCGTTCCAAGCAGTGGCTCCCACAGGCAGCTGACCTCCTCCTCTTTACGCTCCATCAGTTTAAAAAGCTGATTTGTACCTCTCCCCTGGGGAAAACAGTTCCATACAAAACACTAACACTTAATTACAAGCTCCATTATACCATTTTAAATGGCTTATTTTTGTTAATTGGAGGCAGTGTTCATAACTTAAGGTTTTTGCCATTACTTAGCTGGCTAAGTGGAGGCTTAGCATAAAATCAGTGTCCACATCAGCCTCTTGCCCCTTGGTTCTGCCCGTGCTCTCTCGTGGTGTCTGAGGTGCAAAGTGTGTGGGTTCTGGCCTAGATCCATCCACCGCCCGGCTCCCAAGTGACTTCCCTTGAACCTCCAGATCAGTCAGGATGTCTGTGATTTCTGTCCACCAGACCGCTTTTCTTGAGAAAGAATACCCACAGCCATTAGCTCAGTTTAATTATCCTCAGCGCCGACCTGCCTGAGGAACATCACCATGGTCAGCACACTGCCCTGGATGCGGGCTTGGGAGAAGTCTCCAGGAAATGCCAGGATCTTGACTCGTATGACTACTCTCAGACCCTGGCCATTATATCTGGGCAAGTGACTGAGGCAAGAAGGAAACCATTCATGGCCTCCCTGTACTTCCAGTGCACAAATGCCTCCCTGCCCACTTTCCTTCCTGTTTGGCGTCTTTGTTTTCTCCCCACTTAAAAACCATCCTGTCCAATGTGGGCATCCAGGTCTCCTGGTTGGTGGTCCAGACCCAGAGTGCTCTGGAGCTTTGGGTTAAATGTTCCTCTGTGCGCTCTGGTGCGAGAGTTCCCCACCCTGGGTCCAGGAGGAAGGGAACACTCCATCTGCCTCCTTGGCAAGGGCACATCAGTTGTGCAGCTCAAGAGCAAACTAACAGAAGGCAGGTTGTGCTTTAATCTGCCGGCGCGCTCCCGAGTCGGCTCACTCCCCTAAGGTCGTGCAGCGTCACTCACTCTCTTAAGAAACTAGAGTAAGAATCACCAGGCATCTCGGGCCGCAGGAGGGTGCTTCCCAGCTAACATTAGCCTGGGTTTCTCTCTCCTGAACTCATGTTCTTTCATGCAGGACTAATCAATGAACTTTATTGACATTCTTTGCAATGTTTTTCATTCCTCTGATTTTAGAAAAACAAACCTCACTGAAAATAGCAGAGGAGCCAGGGGGATATATGCACATCCTGGGATTAGCACAAAGTGGATCAGTGAGAGTGACTTAGGAGAGCTGGAGCTGGGGAACCATAGTCTTTACCTTAAGTGCACTATGACAGCCGCCTCTCCACAGGCCTATAAAAACGAGTCTGCTTGTGGCGATCCCAACCCCCTGCTTTTGGAGGCCAGGAAGCCAGCTGTGAGGGGAGATATAACAGGGCGAGGTTCCGGCATGTGGTGGGCTGTTAGCTGCATCCCTTCAGGCTGGAGGTTTGGCTCCTTCCCTGGATGTCCTCCCTTGTCACAGCCCTCCTTTATCCCCGTCTACCTCACTAGCCCATGCCCCCATTTGACATCACTCCTTACCCACACCCCTCCGAACTGTGCAGCAAGTGGGCTGGGGGGGAGAGAAAAAGCTAGAAGGATGGCATCCACAATCTAGGCCTGGTGGGCAGGCATCTCCTCTCTCTTGTGAGCACAACATGACAGACAGCTGTGCCCTGTGAGGCCATGGGTTTTCCTCTTGACTTCCACCTGTTCCTAAAGATCTGTCAGCTGCTTCCTTGGCAAGCAGGGACAGTCTCAGGCCTCAAAGGGCCTTGTCTTTGGACTGCCTTTTCTTTCTGTCCATTTCTGCTCAGCTGTTAAGATCCATCACAGTCATTTTCCTTGCCCTGGGCTGCCCCTAAATGGCCACATGAGGACACTTCCCTTGGGTTCCTGCCTGGCATGGGGGAACTCTGTCTTTATTCTCTCTGGCACTGGGAGGTTAGGACTTCAGCTCCACTGTGACACTCGTTTGGAAACATCTCAAAGACAGGAGAGGATATAGCATTCTCCAGCCCACTCACCCAGTCTTCAGTCACATGGCTCTTTCTTCCCAAGAACATGCCAATGTCCACCCAGTGCTGAAGGAAACCAGCTCCCAGGGCTGCTGGTTGGATGTGGATCCATCCACTCTGGTGGCCAAAGTGTTCTGATGAAAAGGATTTGGAAGTGGGAGCGTAAGATTTGTGCCATCACCGTGTACTTGAGCGTTTACCGGTAAAGGCTCACATGTAAAAACGCCCCCAGTCCTTCTGCAGTTTCGTTTGGGCCTTGATGGCAGGTGAGCCTTCATGACCCACAAGGCAGAGCTCCTGCCCTGAGTGGCAAGGTAGTGACCTGGGACTCCAACGTGATGTAGTTCCATTTCCCCGTCCATTGAGTGGCAGGCTGGCCGGCTCACTTGCTTTCTAAGAGATTGGTTCAATTTGACAATGCCATTCCCATTCCCAGCAGTTTCTGCCTTTTGGCAGATGAAACCTGCTGGGGGAAGAAAAGAAAAACAAGTTCCCAATTAAAATTCCAAAAAGATCCTGCCATAAATCCCTTAGAGCAATGGTCGTCAACTGGTGGTCCAAAAGGTTGGCGACCGCTGGTTTAAGGAAACCTTTGGATCAGCAGTTGCCAACCAGTGGCCCGCAGACCACTGCTGGTCCATGAGGTCCAAAAGGTTGGGGACCGCTGCCTCAGAGGGGTGCTGAAGCTGAGGCCAGAGCCCTCGGGGTGAATCAAGACAGCAGAGGACAGGGTGTGGGGAGCAGCCAGCTGAGCGGAATGGGCCCCATCCCAGAGTCTTCCTGCCCCTAACAGCCCCTGTGAGCCTCCTGCCTGGCCAGGGAAGAAGGGGAATGCAGTCCCCCCTCACCAGTCCCACTTGCAGGAACTGCCCCACGACCAGGCCGGCCTGCCACCTTTCCACCACCTCCTCCCTCCAAAGATACCGTGTCCACGCTGACAGTGGCATCATCTCCATTTTTGTTTTTGTATGAATGACATTTAGCTTTAACAAGACATTTCCAAAGCGCCTAGTCTCCTCAAAAATGCTGACTTTAAAAGTTGGGCATTGTAGACAAAGAATCCTAAAAAAGATTAGTGAGAGAAAGACATTAGGCTATTCATTAATGTGCGCTTTCCCCATCCCCGTTACTAAACTTTTAAAATACCTTTGAGTTTCTTTTCATGATCATTTTATCCAGTACTGTTAAGAAGTGTAGCCTATGTTACTGTAATTTCTGTAGTGTTTAGGCTTTAATTTCTACCACAAAATGTGCTATTTGCTATGTATCAAGCTTTCTGTGGTCAGAAAGGAAAGGTGCCTTATATCCCAATGTCACGGCTACATCCCTATGGAAAATAATCAAAAGCACAGTGTGTACGGAAGCTTTGGGACTTCCGTTGGTGAAACCAGACTCCCATCAGCAAGACACATGGAAGTGGCGTGGGGCTTCTTTTGTTCTATAGTTCCTTTTTTCTCCTTTTTCATTTTCCTTTTGTCTTTTTTTTTTTTTTTTGTAGTTTGCTTTAAACAGAAAGCACTTAAATAGATGACTATATGTAAAAGCTCTGTGCAATAGAAATCATTTTTCTTCATTTTTAAGAGATAATGTATTGCACACCAAATGAACTCAAAGTAAGCTTTAGACCAGGACGATTCAGGTTGTGGATGAGTATGTTCACTGTAGTTCCGTTTATTCATGAACTGAAGGGAAATAGGCTTCCCGCCCCCCGCCCCCGCCTGCCCATTGCTGACCACCAAGCTAGGCCTGCAGGGCGCTTGGCCAGAACCACTGGCTGTGCGGCAGTGTGGGGGTATGTGTGACTCAGCAGCTGAGACCCTCCCTTCCAGCACTTAACCTTTTCTTGTTGAGATGGATTGACTGCTACTGACCTGCCAGCGTGCGTGAGGATAATTATAAAAGGATGTTTCCTTGAGAAAAAAAAAATTTCTATCCTCTTCTATTTATTATTAGGTTAATCATTTAAGTACTTATCAGGAGTATATTGTTGTTTTGTGTTGTTGTTGTTGTTGTTGTTGTTGTTGTAAATGCTTTTTGCTATCACTCCAGTGGTTACTGTCTTCTGCCTCCTGCCCTCCCCATCCCACCCCCTAAAAAAGAACCGAAGGGCCTGGGGATTTGACTGGGGGCAGAGGGGGTTTCTCCAGCAGAATTAGACGTCTGTGTCCAGAATAGCCACTCACACACTGGTGGTCTTCACGTGTCTTTTTAAACAAGAGTCGATGAACAAAAACCTACCGCTGTGAGGAAATGCCGAGTTGAAGAACACGTGTGAGGAGCTGCAGAGGAGACTTAGAAAAGCAAGGTTGAGTTCCCCAAAGCCTCCTAGAGCCTCTGTAAGACTTCTGGGTTCATGAAGTTTCAGCGAGGAGCCCTGGTCAGAGAGGGCGCGGCGGCCTGGCCAAGGCTGTGACTTCCGAGGGAGAGAATGGTTTCTTGTAAGGCTCGTGTGGGTTGACAGGTTTTAGTTGGCTGTTATTTTTCTTGCATACAAATTTGGTCAAAACCATCTGTTGAAGCAACAGTGTTCTTAGTTTGCCTGTGGCTTGAGGATCCACACCAAGGAGGTCGTGGGGGAGCCCCTCTCCCCTTTACTGTGGTCAAGTGTGTAGGGAAGTTAGATGTGGGCAGAGCTTTCTGTGGTAGAAGCACAGCCAACAAGACACCCAGTTGCTTGCAAAGGGGTGTGAGAGCGAAGTGGGTCTGTGGGCTCACCCTCATGGGCACTAGAGAAGGAAGCTCCCCCAGGCCAAAGCAGGGGCTCTGCCCACCCCAGCTGGAGCCAGACCGCTGTCTCTGCTCCCATCCACCCACCCCCGACTCACTTTCCATGTCATGACTTTTCCCCTTCTCTGAAGTCATTTGGAGGTCCTGGTTTTGTTCTCATCTCTCAAAGAATGCCCTCTAATGAAAGAACTGTCCTCATCCCCTCCCCAAAGCGTTTCCATTTCTCTCTAATTAGCCTATGCATGTCTCTCTCTTGAGCCATTTTCTGCCTCTTGAGAAAAAGGGCATCTCATGTCCCACCATCTGAGACCCCTCAGAAAATGCTGTGCATTTTGGAGATGTGAGGATTCGTTCAAAATTCTTGAAGCATTTGAGAATAGCTTGTTATAAAATAAAAGTGGGAAAAGAAGAGGTTTTTCCACATCCCTTCCCACTGAGTAAGACCTAGCTCTTTGCAATTGTGCAATAACTACTTGCCTGCGAGCGGGTAGCCACGCTCCTGTCCAGACTACTAATACAGCACAAGCCAGGCGCGCTCACAGAGTGGCGACTTCTTCCAGAGAATTCTTAATAAGCTCAGCTCCCCCCAGTGTATCGTGGTGTCTTACATTTTAGCAGTATTTTATATTTTCTGTAACGCACTAAGTCTTAGATGTTTTTAGAGCTTGTTTGTTAATACAATCACAGACTTTTTTAAAAGATCCTCACAGAGACCCAGTTGACCCAAAAAAAAAAAAAAAGGCATCATTTATTTGTACAAATAGCTTTGAGAAGCCTCTGCTGTGTTGCTGTGACCCATCTCTGGTAACATTTTATTTCTTGCTATTTGTTTTTAACATTAAGAGTCAAAAGTTGCTCCGGCTGGCATGGGGGTGGGGGAGGCACCCGTCAGACCCTCAGCCTTGTCCCTTCTGTCTTTGGTTAGCCATACGATGTTTGTTCTCAGCACTGTACAACGGTCCCTATATGATATGGAGAAGCAATATCACTGTATGAAACTCACACCATGTATTATTATTATTCACTAGCACCCTAGGTGTGATAATTGAAGTAAATATCTTTTATACAAACACAAGAATGTGTGGGTCGTTTTTATTTAAAGTGCTCTGGCCTGAGAAGCAGCAAACACTGTCATTCTGGGTTGAAAGGCACCTCGAGAATTGCCAACCGAGGCTGCCGTTCCTTCACCTTCCCATGCTTCCGGTGGTGTGTGGTGTCCTGGCAGGTGGCAGCAGAAACCTGGGCCTGGGTAGGATGCAAAGGCCTCACTGTCCAGTTTCCCATGCAGACATGGTACCTGCTCCGTAAGGGCCTTTGTCCCTGCTCGCTGTTGTCACCCGTATTGTTTGGGGGCCCTTGACCTTCCTAGCTCCCACTTTATTGTCTGTGAAAAGGTGGCCCACAGTGCTGGGCCTGGCACTGGGCTGAGGGTAGCTTGGATGCCAAAGGTCACGGACAGATACCTCTGCCTGGCCTCAGCCTGCGCTGTGGGGTCTCGCGCTGTGCCCCTGACTCCTGATGTGAAGAAGGAGCAGCCGAGGGCACCTGTTAATGCAGGCCAGTGAGTTCCCACTCAGGAAAAGGGAACGGTGTCGTGTGGGTTTCTGGAATGATCTGGCTCCTGAGAAGGGGCCTGTCTCTCCATCCAGTCTCGGGGCTGGAAGTGGGAGAGCTCTGAGAGTTGTCTGCTAGATCGTCCCAATGCTTGTGACAGGTGTTTCTCGTCTTGAGATCTACAGGGTTGGAAGAGAGTTGCCATCCTTACTGATGTATGACTGATTGGGAGGTGTTTGTTCGTTGTGCGTTACACTGTAGTTTTCAGAATGTGAAGCTTCCATATGTGACACAGAAACAGGAGTTAAATGGGACTCGAACCTCCAGTGTGAGACCCCGGAGCTGGGACAGTCTCGCACCAGTGCCAGGTGCTCCCAGCAGCCCCAGGTTTCATCTGGTCACTCATGGACATGGGTATGTCTAAAGCTGCCCCCAAATCTCTGCCCCCCCCTCCCCTCAGATGGGAGAATTAGCATAAAACCACTAGAGCTCTACCAGTTTGACAAAGTCAAGTCTAGCTCGGCTAACATTTTGCTATTTTTCTGTTTGCTAGTTTAGGTATGCCCCAATTTTTAAAGATCCACTAGCTAAATTAAAAAATAAAATGTTAAAAAAAAATACACTTAGCACAAAGTCCTTTTACCCCTAAAATCTCCCCAAGTGCTTTAAAAGTGAGTTTCAATGAAGCAAAATGGCAGTTGCACATGGTTTTGCAGGCCTGACTCTGCTTTTGTAAACTGCCAGTTCCAGAGGCAGCAGAGGAAGCAAGATTTCATGTTGTGGCTGCAAGTGGGCGATGCTGCCGCCCCAGGCAGTGCTTCGCCTCCCCGTGTGTGGCCTTTCTCCTTGCCCTGTAGTTAAGTGGGTCTGAATGAAATAATGTGCCTTATATGATGCCCTGAGGAAACACAATTGCAGATGTACAGGGAATGGCAACAAGATGATATAATTATTGGAAGGAGGGAGTCGTCTGCCATGATCCTGTCTGCGCTGTTTAAAAGGGCCTCTAGCCCGGCCCATTGGCTCCGTTGTTTAGAGCGTTGTCCCACGCACCAAAGGGTTGCAGGTTCAATTCCTGGTCAGGGCACTTACCGCAGACAACCGATCAATGTTTCTCTCTGCATCGATGTTTCTCTCTCCCTCCCTTCTTTAAAATTAATTTAAAAGACAAAAACAAAAACCATGTCCTCGGGTGAGGATTTTATAAAGGGCGCCTCCAAGCGGTTGTCTTGGGACCTGGTTGCTTCTTCCTCCGCGGCTCTTGCATGGGGGCTTTGGGGTCACTGCCTCCGCATAGGCGCGTAGGCAAGGCATTGGTTCCTGTGGGGGGTGAGAGCCGGCTTGTGATGTTGGGGCGCGGGAAGTGAGCTGTGTTAGTGGAAGTGGGAGATATAGCCCAAGCCCGGTTTGGGTAGACATTCATAAGTTCCTGCCTCTTCCAAGACACTTGGGCTCTCAGAATGTCGGTAGAAAGCACCTTCCTTTTTTTTCCCCCCAAGCAAAATGGTTTGTGGACAAGTAAAGCAGAGCTGCTCTGTTCGGGGCGCGGTGGGGGTGTTAGATTTGAGGACCCCACTCGATGGACAGGGGGCATCGGGCCGTTCCTTGTGGTCAGGGGCACTGCCTTGGAGTTGGAGACCCAGCGTCTCCTCTTACAGCTGGCGTGACATGGGCAAGTCTTGGTTCATGCTCGGGAAATGTTGTCTGAAAGAATGAATGAATTTAACTTCTTTGAGCTTCTCTTCCCGTCTCTGGAAAGGGAATATAATAATGCCAGTCTTGCAGGGCTGCTGAGACGACTAAGTGATAATGCCTGCACACTGCTCAGCATGGCCTGGGCCCATGGCAGGCACTCGGGGCATGTTCATGGCTGTCGGCCAGGGTGATAGGGCACCAAATAGGCACATTATTTGGTTGCTAGAGCAGCTGCCTGCAGTCAAAGTTGTTTCCATCTTGGGCCAGAGCAGGAGGGGCCCCTGCTCAGGGCTAGGCTCTCTGCAGGTTAGCCAGAGCACCAGCAGCTGCTAGCCTCAGCTCGCCGTGGTGATGCCAGTGGTGTACCAATTGGCACCCAGGTTAGGCAGCAGAGACCTCCACACCCAGCAGCTCTCCAGCCCCTGATGAAAACTCAAATCTCAGTGTCCTTGAATGTCCAAGGCTGCCACCACTGGACTCAGTCACAGACAGGAAGGAGGACCTCCCTGCTCCCCACTCTTGTGGAGAGGGGGCTGCGCCCTCCACAGTGGCGGCTTCCCCTTAGAGACCCATCTAACTTAAGCATCTGTCAAAGCTGATCCCCATCCACTTACAACCAAACCCAGAAGCCTCCCGTGTTTGAGGAGACTAGATCCTCTGGGGCCCTGGTTCTCAACTGCAGGTGACTATACCCCTGGGACACTTGGCAATGTCTGGAGACATTTTGGGCTGTCACAAGTGTGTGGGGAGGCTACTGGCAACTACAGCCGTGATTTTCAACCAATGTACTGCGAGAAATTTTAAAACGTCAGGGGCACTGACCACTTTTCCCTTAGATTGTGAAATTAAAAAAAAAATGACAACAGCCAACACAATAGCCATCCTGTGTGACTAAATCAAAATTGTACCTATTTTTCTCTCTCTGATTGGCAAAAAATATATATATTCTTTGGTGTGCCACAGAATTTTAGTAATTAGGTTTATGTGTGCCATGAGATTTTAAAAAGGTTGAAAATTGCTGCTCTAGAGGATGCCAGACCTGCTGATAAGCATCCTGCGATGCATACAACAGTCCTCCCATGCCCACAAACAGTGGCCCGGCCCCAAACAGCAGGTGCTGAGCTCTGAGTGGCGGAGTTCCTTCACTGGTCCATTGAGCTGATTGATAGTCACTGAGGACTCCTGTGTGCCAGCGATGTGCTCCAGGCTAGGTGTCCAGTGGCCTCACGTCGCTCACAGCCCAAAGGGGAGACAGACCGAGGCTGGTCTTGTCATTGGTACTGAGGGGCCTCTGAGTGGCAACTTGGGAAAGAGCGGACTTCACAGGGAGTGGCCTTGAGACAGGAAGCGGCACTTCTGGTCAGCAGGCCAGGACAGGACACCAAATTGAGAGGCGGCACATGCACAGAGGCAAGTGTCAGGGACAGCAAGCACTGTGCTGGGGAAGGTGTGCCGGCGGGATGGGATGGCCAGTCTGGAGGGGAGCTAGCTCTAGGTGAGGCTGTTGTTTCCAGCCGACATGTAGAAGGACTCAGGTGTCGCCGAGAGCATCTGCAGCCATGCTGGGGAGAAAGTGTCCCCAGCCCCTCCACGAAGTGGGCACACATTAGCAAGGTGCAAGGTCACCGTGGGGCTTTGTGCTGGCACATGTGTGGTCCCAATGCCAGGGCCGGTTTGTTCCCGTTACGTTTGAGTTGCACATCTACATAGAGAATGCGCCCCGCAAAGGGGTGTCCTGGAGCTATAGATCGAGTGTCATTAGCTTACCAATGGACTCCAGGTGGCCAGAGTGAACGAGCAGAAAGAGATCGGTGTGCAGGGGCGGTGCCAGGTGCAGCATGTTCCCAGCTTAGCAAGGGGAAGGACTAGCAAAGGAGACTGAGGAGGATCAGCCAGCAGGACAAGAAGCCGGGAGGGTGCAGTGACCTGGAAGCCAGGCGCCAATGGGTCTGTAAGACGAAGGCTGAGCACGTAGAGATGTGTGATGTTGGTAAGGACAGTTGACATAGTATCTGAGTCTGATGGGAAAGATTTAGGAAAGTGAACACTTAGAATAGAAGACTTCTTCTAGCTGGAGGGGGCAGTGAAGTGAAGAAGAGAGAGAGAGAGAGAGAGAGAGAGAGAGAGAGAAAATATCAGATTGGGGCCCATGCTCTGTAGTGGAAAGGAGAAGCAAGAGCTGGTGCTGCAGGAGGGGGAGGACACCGGCCAGGGATGGGGAACCCTTGCACAGGAGTGAGGCGCTGGCACCTGCAGGCACAAGGAGTGCTCAGCACTCATCTCTGGCCACCTGGGGACAGACGGGTGCAGAAGCGGGGAGAAGGTGGGTGTTGAGCTGCTCGCTCCCCTCAGAGCTCTCCGCGCAGAGAGACTTGTGCCTTTAGCAGCCCCAGAGCGCCTACCTGGCTTGCAGGTGGCTGATGGAATGACAGAGTCCCCCACACCCTCCACAAAGAAAGGGGTAGACCCAGCTTCCCAGGCCTTGCCATCCGCCTCCAGTTGTGATAAGATTCTGCACTGAATCAGTGTGCAGTCAGAAATCACTCTTGACCTTAAGTCACAGTCCAGCCTCCTTAAGTTTTGATCTTGACCTTGCTTTGCTGTTTCTCCCCTCTGTGAAATGGACTCTCTAGACAGCGGTCATCAACCAGTGGTCTGCTCAGGAAGCCTTCTCAGATTCCCCCAGAAGGATGTGGTTTTATGAACTGTCATGGGGGCAGGAGGCTGCCTTGGGCCCATCTCACAGGGGCTTCTGCCACCTTCAGAGGCAGGAGTTCTCTCCAGCCTCCCTCCCTCTCCCCCCCCCCCCCCCCCCCCCCCCCCCCCCCCCCGCCACACTCATTTGTGTGTTGCCCATCCTAGACCAGGCATCTCCCCCAGATGCAGATACTCCGTTTTGCATGCTCTGTGCTCCTGAGTACCCTCTCTCTTGAGCACATCCCTTCACAGTGTCTGCCCATCGAGCTGCCCCATCTGGCATCTGTCCAGAGTGGTGCCCAGGTCCCTCCGCCACACCCCCGCTGCACTACTATTTGATCAAGCCCTCCCCATGGTTCACTCCAGCCCTCACCCCCTCAGCCTTTCTTGGGACACCAGTGATCCTCCTTACCAGCTGATGCTCCCTATTCAGCTTGGTGCCTTAGCACACTTTCTCCTGATGTCCATCCTGCCTCCTTCTTCCTCTTTCCGGGTCTTTCCCAGGACGCCTCTGAAAATGTCAGCATTCCAGGAGGCCCTGGCCGTTCTCACCACAGTGCTCTCTGGGCTCCCACATCTGCTGCTGGGGGCTCAGCCAGCCCTGGGTCCTGAGCTCTCGCCAGCCTGCATCTCACCCCTCAGGCCCAGGGGTTCAGCTTCCCACACAGAGGTCCCCTTAGCTGTTCACTAGCACATCACACTCAATAGAGCAAACCACGCTGCTGCTCACCTGTTCCTGTGTCGGGGCCAGTTCCAGGCATGCAGGAGGCACACCCCTCCTTCAGGGATACCCACGTGGTCAGGCTCCTGGCCTTCTCATCCCTCCAGTGCAGAATGACAGGTCCATCCATGGGGCTCCCAGACAATGCCCAGGTCCTGCCACTGCAGCCTCGGGTCCGTGCCCCTGCATAGGGCCTTCATTCAGTCTTCTCCCATCACCTGCACTGCCCAGCCTTGCCCAGCCTCTTTCCTGGGCTCACAGGCAGCCATCCTCCATGTCTGCTGTGAGCATGCCAGCCATCCCTCAGTTTCACACACAGCCACCTCTTCACTCATCCTTGCACCCCCAGAGATCAACTTAGCAGCTAACCCAGTGTCTGGGTGTGTTTGCAGCAGCAGCAGCAGCAGCAGCAGCAGCGGCGGCAGCAGCCAGCTGTCCAGGCCCGTTTCACAAAGCCTCTGGCGCTGCAGGCTGGGGCTGCCTGGGTGAAGGGTTGCTGTCAGGGTCCTCACACATTCACAGTGTCATGTGTGTGCTTGGGCAGGAACCTGTGTGCCCAACCCCTTAGCAGTAGGCACACACACAAATACACAGGAACACCCGCCTGGGGACCCCACATCTGCCCCCTGCACACAGATGCCTCTAGAGGCTGCAAGTCACTCCTACCCCAGGGTCCTGGCTGAGACCAGGCTGGGATGGCCACAGACCGGTGACAGGCAAAATATGCGGTCCACGGAGTCATCTCCCTGGCCTTTTACCCAGCCCTCAGCCATGCTTCCCCTCCACCATGCTGCGTGCACACCTCCAGGACGTGGGCTCTCTCTGCTGGGCAGCAGTACCCCGATCCACAGGTTCCCCGACCTCTGCCCTGTCGCTTCTGTCCCCCGGGCCCTCATCCCTGAAAATGAGATGCTCCTCGCCTAGCCTTCTCTGAGCTCCACACCTCCATTCGTGCTGGGGTCTGTCTGCCCACGCCCACGGTCATCGCAACACCACTTTTGGATGTGCTCCCGATATGCTGTCCTTACGGATTCCCTGCGGCCGGAACATTCCCTCTCACGGTTCCTCTCCCACATCTCACCACGACTTCTGTCCACCTCGCCTCCTAAGCACGTGTGGTGCAGCAAGGTGACACTGCTCTTCCGTCCCATCCTGCAGGTCTGAGACCACAGGACCCACCTCCAGGCCAGCGGGTCATGTCACTGGGGTCTCTCTGGGCCTCTTTCCCATGGGGTCTGCTTAAAGCTCTCCATCCAGGACCCACAGGCTCCCAACCCTGCCACCCACAGGCCTCCCTCTTTAACTTGGTCCCGGCCTCAGGTCCAGTCTCTTCCCCCAGCCCCACCTTGGACCCTCACTTCCGCCACCACCACTGACCTGCCAGATACAAAGAGATGCTCAGTGGTGTCTAAAGTAAGGTGACCAGATTTAAAGCGGTACACCATTGACGGGGGTAGGGGGTGGTGTTCTTTTTTTTTTCTTTTTTTTTTTTATTATTACTTAAAATATTACTAAGAGTAATCGAGACTTTTTTAAAACGCCACGGGACGCGGGACAAACTTAAAAATCGGGACTGTCCTGCCAAAAGCGGGACGTCTGAGGAAGAAATCTATTCAGGATCTGAACCATTTGGGCCTTCCCCGGTGTGGGGAAGGGCTTAGACATAGCTGGGGTGGACACCTTGGGGGTTGGCCTCAGGCTGGGAAGCCTCCGTTCATCTGTTCTGACTGACTGGACTGTGGTGAGGTGTGTAAAGGGTTTGGCATGCAGCAGTCACCTAAGAAATGGAGCAGGTGGGGGTGAAGTGGAGTGCCCTGCCCCTGCCCCTGCCCCTGCCCAGCAGGATTCACAGTAAAGGGTGAGTCCACTTGGAAGGCACAGGAACCCTGAGGGTATTGGATAGCCTGGGGCCTTGGGCATTTCTGATACCACAGTGCCCCCTGGTGGCCATGCAATCCTTCCAAAGGAGAGCACCGTGTGCCTCAGGGCTTGGGCCTCCCTCTCTGGGGAGGTTTGTTGTCACCATTTTACAGATTAGGCCCAGACCAGGTGGTTCAGCTGCTCAGAGTCACACAGCCAACCAGAAGCAGGGCCAGGACTCAAACTTGGGTCTTCCTGGCTTCCAAGCCACCACTGTCCGCCCTGCCAGCGACTGCTGAAGGCTCCCACAGAGCCTGGGCTGGGAGAACACCCCACATCTCCCACCTTCCAAAAGGGCAGGGACGTGGATTTGCCTGGTGGGAAAGACACTGTACACTTGGATGGAGGAGAAAGAAACAGGGGATTCCCGGGTCCCCCCACTCCCATCCCCACCACTGTGCTGGAGCCTGTTGGGTGAGGGGCTACTGGTATCAGCTGCAAAGGTGGGGCCCCTCACTCCCCCAGCCCTTACTTGGTCTAAAGGAGGTTGGCCCACCCCGCACTGCACCTCAGTACTTTTCTCCACCACTGCTACCCCGAGGCCTCTTCTGGTCACTGACCCAGGGCAGCAGCCCTGAAAGAAACTTGAGGCTCCTTGTGTTCAGCCTCCTTGCCCTGCTTGACAGAGCAGGGGGTGGCCAGGCTCACCCAGCTGGTCATGGCAGAGCCAGGTGGACCGTGTTTCCTAAGTCCTGGACCTGGACTCCTTCCCTTACCCGGGGGTTTCATGAGCACAGAGAATTCTTGGGCCAGGAATGCCCCTGACCTTGCTGGCTGCTCCGATGGCAGTCCGTTAGGCAGAAGAAGGTGGGAGGGAGCAGCCAGCACTCTGCAGTGGCCCCCAGGAAGTCCTGCCTACGGACTGGTGGTTGGAGAGGCAGGGATGGGACAGGCACCCTGGGTTCCAGCAGGCTCCCTCTGATGGCCATGTCTTCCTTGGCTACAGGGCGCTGTGCAGAGCTGCAGGTCCACGTCACCGAGGCCATGGCCATGGTGACTGAGCAGAGGGAGCTGATTGCCCGCCTGGAGCAGGATCTCAGCACCATCCAGTCCATCCAGCGGCCAGATGCCGAGGTGAGCCCCCTCTGCTCCCTCCCCCCTCACCACCCACTAAGGGCGCCCTCTCTGGGTTTTGCCTGCTCACTTCCCCTGGAAGCCCAGTTCGGACAGAGGCAGGCCTCCTCCAGCTGGCACAAGAACCCTTCAGGTGCTGGCTTGGACCTCTGCCCTGGGAGCCCTATGCAGGAGCGAGGCCAGGGTTTATCCACCCATCCCACAACCAGGGGACCTGAGGCCCAAAGATCATGGCAGGCTGGAGCCCAAGGGCCCTTGGAGGTCATCACATGACCCCCTCACTTTATAAATGAAGAAATGGGGCTCAGGAGAAGCCAGGCTGGCCCAGGGCACACAGCAGACTAGCTGGCAGGACCAGGGACACCAGCCACCATTGTGGGCCGTGAGGGCTGAGTGCACAGGTGAGAGCCCGCCCTGCTCCAGCTTCTGGGGTGAAGTCGGGGGCCCTGCCTTCTTTTTCATGGCCCATGAGAGGTGGCCTCTCCAGGCCCTTCTGTGGCCACTGTGTACCTGCCCCTGCTGCCAGTCCCCCCAACTGCTCCCTGCCCCCCATTTGTTTGGTACTTGAAGAGCTGTGTTCAATGCTGCATGTGAAGGTACCTCCCCCCCTCTCCTCCGCCTGCAGGGTGCAGCCGAGCACAGCCTGGAGAAGATCCCAGAGCCCATCAAGGAGGCCACCGCTCTATTCTATGGTGAGGAGGGGCCGACCTGACCCCCCAGGGCAGCCATCGGCCGGTGGGGAGCAGGGGAAGGAGAAGAGGTGATGCAGTCAGAGCCCTGTTTCCAAAGAGAATACCCCTCCCCCAAAGCAAGTCAGGGCCCCCATCCCAGCAATGCAGCAGCAACCTTAAGGAGGGGTGAGCTCCCCACTTGCCCTTGTAGGCCTTAGTCTGACATGCCCCCTTGAGGTCTTGACCCCTGTGGCCCTGCCAGTGGCCTGTAGAGGGCTGGTGGGTGGTGGTCAGCTTCCCAGGGAGGCCTTGGCATGGAAATGCAGCCAGAGAGCTCCCAGCGCTCATGGAGAGGTAGCCTCCTCCAGTGTGGAGGCCAGAACCTGGGAGGGGATATCCTGCGAGATCAGTGGTCCTTCGCTTCCCCTGGAGCTGGGGTCTGACAGATGCAGGAGTCTTGGATCCAAGTACAGAGTAATGGGGTAGGGCCTGGCCTTCAGGCTGTGGCAGGGCCTCCCCTTCCAGGGCCCCTAGTCTCATGTCATACCCCTCCCTGTCCCCCAGGCCACCCTTCCCCCACCTCTCATCACCTTGTGCTCAGACATCCTGTGCCTTCCACCCATGGCACTTGGCCAGAGCCCCCTAGCCACTGGGACCACCCAACCTGAGGGCCCACTACTAGGCTCTGACTCCTTCCCTACTTCCTAGGACCCACAGCACCAGCCAGCGGCACCCTCCCTGAGGGCCAGGTAGACTCACTGCTGTCCATCATCTCCAGCCAGAGGGAGCGTTTCCGGACCCGGAACCAGGAGCTGGAGGCTGTGAGTCACATGCTTCCCTCCTCTACACTCCTTGGACCTGAGGACCCTAAATTGCAGAGGGATTAGTTTTGCTCTGTGCAGTCAAGGAGGGCTTCCTAGAGGAGGTCATGCCACGCTGGGCTTTGAAAGAGGAATCAGACGCCCAAGGTGGAGATTACGTGAGCAGAGAGACGGGGATAATATGCCAGAAGGGAGTGCAGGTCGTTCCAGGGCTCCTGTGAGAACACAGAGCTGCCAGGCGAGTGCCCCAGAGACAGGTTGGGGCACCAGCGAAGGATTTCAGCAGGGAAGCGAAGGGTGGAGGGTAAGAAGGGCCGCTTAGGCAGCTAATTCAGGACAGAAGGCTGGGGAGTGGTCACCGTCATCCAAGAAGAAACATGTGAATCGGTGGGAGACTTGGAGAAGCAGGGGCAGGGTGGAGAGAGGAGGGCCTTTGAGATCGACAGAGACGCATGGTCAGGATGTCGAGGTGCTCGGTGAGGTCAGAGAGCCGAGTGGCTACTAAGCACCTGGCTGGTGGCCTTCCTGGAGGAGCACCATGAGGGAGGGGCAGTCAGCACGACTGGTCCAGTTGCCTCTGGGCCTTTGATGTGAGGTGCCTCCAGGTGCACACTGGTGATACATGGGTGCTGACTGTAGCACCAGCAGGAGGACTGTGGGCTTGGAAGAGTAGGGAGCAGGAGAGTGAGGACGGAGTAAAGATGCAGGAGCACGCTGTTCCTTTCAAAGCCTCCAGGATGTCCCCACAGAGGGAGCAGATACTGGATCCAGAGTGCAGAGGACCCAGTGTCAGACCAGGGGAGCACCCAGAGTGGCACCATCCTGGCTCTGGGGACTCTGCAGACCCTAAGCCGCATCCCATAGACCCAAGCCCCCCTGATTGCTCTGCAAGGAAGAATATGAGCCGGGAAGGTTTCCATCCTTTTCAGAGAGCCACTTGATGCTGGAATGTCTGGACCCTTCCTCTCCACACCCACAGTTCCCCCATGGCTTCCAGCTCACACCAGGGAGGGCAGACAGTTACTGAGCACCCTCTGAGGGCCAGGCCCAGTGCTGGTCCTGTGACAAGAGCGGGCCAGATCCAAAGAGACCATCTGATCCAGGCTCATGAGGCTTCAGAGGGGTGTCAGGGAGGCTCCCCTCGCCACTGCCTGCACGGGCAGTGGACTGGGACCACCCACATGCCCAGCAGGGACTGTGGAATGCTATGCAGCCCTCAAAAGGCCTTCAAAATAAATGACATGGGAGAGAAAAAGTAAGTGTTAAGTATTCTACCTTTTGCTTTGAAAATCAAGACTTTTTAGAACTTATGGCAAAACACACACAACAAAATTTACCATCTTAACCATTTTTAACTGTACAGTTCAGTGGCATTAAATACACTCTCCACCATCCACCTCTAGGACTCTTCATCTTCCCAGACGGAAATTCTGTACCCATTAAGCACTAACTCCCCATCCCCCCCAAGCCCCATTCACTCTCTCTTCCTGTGAACGACTGTGCTAAGCACCTCATATGAGCAGAAGCATCCAGTGTTTGTTCTTTGTGACTGGCTTATTTCACTTAGCATCATGTCCTCAAGCTTCCTCTGTGTAGTAGCATATGCCAGAATTTTCTTCTGTTTTATGGCTGGATCCTATTCCATTGTATGGACAGACCACACTTGTTTATCTATTCATCTGTGGATGAGCACTTGGGTTACCCATCTTTGGCAAATGTGGATAATGCTGCTAAGAATGTGGGTGCAAATGGCTCTTGAGTCTCTGCTTTCAACTCTTTGGGATGTATCCCCAGAAGTGGAATTGCTGGATCATTTGGTAATTCCGTGTTTACTACCATGTCCTTTTTAGTACTGTTAGAATTGCTAACAATGTGAAGAAAACAACTACTTAAGCATTTGAATAAAATTGAAAAATGAGGTCCCATTTTTCAGGTGTTGCCCCTAAATTGGCAGACATTAAAATCACATAGTATAGGATTCCATTTACATGAAATGTCCAGAATAGGCAAATCCATTGAGACAGAAAGTAGATTAGTGGTTGTCAGGTGGATAGGGGGGAAAGGGAATGGGGAGTGACTACAGGTTATTGGGGTGATAAGATGCTCTGGAATTAGTGGGGATAGAATTGTGGAGATTTTCTTAAAAACAATTGTAAACTTTAAAATGGTGATGTTTATGTTATATGAATTATGTCTTGATAATTTTTAAAGGCTAATAATACCATCCTATATAATAAAGAGGGAATATGCAAATTGACCATCACTCCGGTCAGTTTGCACCCATAGCTGAGGCTCAGTTCCTATAATGAGCCTTAAGGAGCAATCAGTAGGGACCTGAGGCTGCGTACCCACCCACCTCCTGCATGGGGTCATGCCTTCCACCTGCAGGGCTGGACAGGAGACCTCAGGCTGCTCCCCCTGGAACCAGGCCAGAGAAACTCAGGCTGCACCCTCTTCCCTGGTGCCAGGCCAGGGGACCTGAGGCTGTGCCCCCCACCCAGCAGGACTTGACTGGGTCCCTCAAGGTGTGCCCTCCGCCCTGGTGCTGGGCCAGGGGACCTCAGGCCATGCCCCCCACCCCAGCACCAGACCAGGGGACCTCAGGCTGTGCCCCCTGCCCTGGCACCCAGGGGATCTGAGGCTGTATCCCCCAACCTGGCAGGGCTTGACAGGGTGGGACCAGCCGGGTCTGGATCTAGCCCAATGAAGGGGGGCTGTCCAGGTTTGGGTCTCGAGCAATTTTGAGGTGCACGTGGGTGGTTGAAGACTTGACTCTGGGTTCCATGGTGCACCCCAGACTCTGACAGGAGGAAGATTTTCATATACATTTTACTAATTTTCTTTAATCTCTGACACTTCTATTATAGAGAAAGGGCAAGTAGCAATATTAAAATATTTCCTCTAATTAATCCCCTTTTAATGTGCACGAATTTCATGCACCGGGCCACTAGTAAACAAATAAAACATGATGAAACCTGACCCAAGAACTGTGACTTCTGCCTGAGGCAAGGTCACAGGAGGAAAGGGGGCACTTCCCAGAGCCGGAGAAGGGTCGGTCTTAGTAGGTCAAAGAAGAGGCTGCAGGTAGCGGAGCAATAGCTGTGCCATCATGGAGGCCTCTCCCTTCCCCTTCTGACCCTGCTGCCCACCCACCACCTGCCTCCCCACAGGAGCACCGCATGGCCCAGCACACCATCCAAGCCCTGCAGAGCGAGCTGGACAGCCTGCGCGCTGACAACATCAAGCTCTTTGAGAAAATCAAGTTCCTGCAGAACTACTCTGGTCGGGTAAGTGCCCTCCCCAGTTTCAACCCCAGGTGTAGCAGGCGGGGAGAGAGGTAGTGCGGGCACTCTAAGGCAGGAGGGGTGGAGGCAGTGGCCTGTGGGGCAGCACTGGGCTCTCTGGCCCCCTCTGCCTGCCAGCTCTCCTCCCTAAGCTGGGGAGAGCCCCCCACAGGGCCCTCGTGGAGTCTTGTGCATCAGATCCATCCAGGAGGTGGTGAGGCACAGCAAGAAGCAGGGAACACAGGTACATTTGTTTAAAACCCTACCAGAATTTGGCCCAACATCCCCCAAAATACAATCCAGAGCACAGAGCGGGCCCTGGCAAGTGTCCTAGGTGGTTACAGTGTCAGCCCGGCACCAACGGGTCTGGTCAAGGGAGCATACCTGGGTTGCAGGAGGCATCCAATCGATGTGTATGTGTGTGTGTGTGTGTGTCTCTCTCTCTCTCTCTCTCATTCTTTCTCTGTCCCCTCTCCTCCAGTCCTTCCACTCTCTAAAAATCAGCGGAAAATATATCCTCAGGCAAGGATTAACAAAAAGAGAGAACAGAGTGGAAATCTACTCACTTGGTTCTGGGCCCAGGGGAGCTGCTGCTGGCTTCTCTCAACCCCCAGGCTTCACAGGGGACCACCTTATGCGAGGAAACTCTTCTGTGGCTGTGGAGAAGCAGAATGGGCGGGGATACTTCTGATGGGGGCCTCCCTGAGACATGACCCTCAGCCAGAAGCCACCCATTCCACCTTGGAGCTGTTCTCAGACCACCAGAGGGCGCCCAGACTCTGTGCAAACCAGGAACAAAAACCCGGTGGCTGACTGGGGTTCCTCTGCCTGCTCCCCACAGCCACCCCACACTCCCAGCGAAAACCTTCTAAACCCACCTCCTTGCATGGGGCCCAGCCCTGTCTGTCTTATACATTCCAGCTCTAGTCTGGGCCTTTGTTCCCCGTACCTGCCCTGAGGCACAGAAGCCCTGACCTCATGGGAGACCCCCGACCCTGGGCAGCACCCCTGGACACGTGGCACCAACCACATTCTCACTGGCACTGTGGGCCCCCTCCCCCCCTTCAGAAAGAGACCCTGCCCTGCTGTTCCTGCAGAATGCCAGGGGCCGCCCTGGGGCCCAGTCCTATTCTGTGTGATGCCCTCCCAGGGACAGCTGCCTCCTGTTCTCTGTGCTGCAGAGGCTCCTTGTGATCCTGCCAGCCTTTCCTCAGCCCAGGCCTTCCTGTTGGGCCCCCATGACTGGTTCTCCTTTCTCCCCACACAGGGCGGTGGCAGCGATGACACGGAGCTGCGGTACTCATCCCAGTATGAGGAGCGCCTGGACCCCTTCTCCTCCTTCAGCAAGCGGGTGTGTGAGCCTGGCCTCAGGGCCAGGCAGGGCAGGACGTCTGGAGAACCCACCCCCTCATCTGGCCTCAGCCCTCCTTTACTCGCCACTCCACCAGACCACCAGGCCCCCTGCACACCCACTTGGATGCCATAGAGGCCCAGAGTCCACCCTGGGTGGGCCCAAAGCACCCCGAACACCTGCCTGATGGTTCTGTGAGAGTGTGTGACAGTGACTGGATTAACTCCACATGTACACTCGGGGGTGGGGCCAGGCAGACAGCAAAGAGCTCCCCGTGTCAGGTGACCTGCAGTATACACCCCCCCAAATCTATGTAACTCCCTCCCCCAGGCCACAGAAGCCCTGCCCATAACAACTCCCATAGGCAGAATGGGCCACCACAGAGAGTAGGAGGCAGCTGTCCCTGAGAGGGCATCACACAGAATAGGACTGGGCCCCAGGGCAGCCCCTGGCAACCCCTGGCATTCTGCAGGAACAGCAGGGCAGGGTCCCTTTCTGCAGTGAGCTCTGCCATGGGGTCCTTTGGGGGCATCTCATTATCCCTCCCACTGCAGGAGCGGCAGCGGAAGTACCTGAGCCTGAGCCCCTGGGACAAGGCTACACTCAGCATGGTGAGTCTCCGCTGGGTGCCCACCTGCTCTGGGCCGCCAGAGACACCAATCCTGACAGGCCACCTCATCACCTGCCATCCAGTCTGGAGAGGCCACCAGGACCCCACGGACTCCTCACAGGCCCTGCCAAGAGTGGCTGTGTGACCCAGAGCAGGGTCCCCTCCCCACTCTGGGATACCTCTTCTCGGGGTAGATTCTGGAATCCTGCTGTCGGGGATGCCATTCTTTAGGATTCCTGTGGCCCAGATTCCTGGCCTTTACAGTAGAACAGGAGCCGAGTGCCTGCTCTCCCCTCCCCTTGCTGCCCTGGGACCTACCCTGCAGGAGTGGGTGAGGCCTGTCTCACTCCCACTCCACACCTTGCTTTCTCCTCAGGGGCGGCTGGTTCTCTCCAACAAGATGGCGCGCACCATCGGCTTCTTCTACACACTGTTCCTGCATTGCTTGGTCTTCCTGGTGGGTGCCGAGGCAGTGGCCAGGGCTGCATTCATCATGCTCCCCTCACCTCCAGGGCAGAAGGGACCCAGGCTGTCCCCAAGCCCCACCATCTGCTCTTGGCCACTTCTCTCCCCTTCAAGGGCCTCAGCCCAGCCTGGGGATGACAAGCCCACCCACTAGGCCTTCTGGGAGAGGCCTGGCGGTTCCATCAGGGCCCTGGCCCTGGACGGGCTTAGTGAAGGGAAGGGCTGCTGTGGGAGTGAGTCTGAGGAAGGCAGGAAAGAGGGTCTTACTAACTACTAAGGGTCAACCAGGTGGGCTGCACACAGAAGGGGCATCCTGTTAGTGGCACAGCACACACAGAGGCCTCATGATGCCTGCATGTCCACTGTGTCTGGGGAGAGAAGAATGTAGGGTGTGCCTATGGAGGGCTACGGCCTCATATCCCACCCCCAGTGAGGCCACAGTCCAGTGGCCCCTGTCTAAAGTCTCCCTGACCCAGGGCCTAGCCTTACACCCAGCATGACAGGGATGATACTTCCATGTCCAGACCTGTCTGACCATCTTGGAAACAGGTGGGCACAGAAGCATCTCTAGGGCCCACCAACCTGGGGTCTGGGCCCTGAGAACTATTCCAGGGCTGGAGGTGGATGCAGGACGGGCAGCTCATGGTGTCTCTGCCTGGCCAGGTTCTCTACAAGCTGGCATGGAGCGAGAGCGTGGAGAGGGACTGTGCCACCTTCTGCGCCAAGAAGTAAGGACGCCCTGACACCCCACCCCCCCGCCTGCCTTGGCCCCACACTCAGCAGCATCACTGAGCTCCTCTGTTCCCTGTCCCCCCAGCCTTCCACCATTGCCCCCCATTCTGGTTCACCCAACATGCCTGCTGCCCTCGGCCCCCACCCCATCCTGTGGTGCATCACCCTCGTCTGCCCCACCACCACACACACACTTCTCTCCTTTTTACACGCAGCCGCAGCAAAGGTTTCTGTGTCCCACAGGTTTGCCGATCACCTGCACAAGTTCCACGAGAATGACAACGGGGCAGCGGCCGGTGACTTGTGGCAGTGATGTCTCAGGGCCTCCCCGCTCACAACAGCGATGACTGCATTCCCCACCCCTGCTTATTCAGCTGCTTCTAATGACTTAGGCTTCCCTAGAAACTCCCCCATGGAAACTGCCCTTGCCCTCCACCAGCAGGACCAGAGGTCCTAGTCCCCTTGGGCTCCCTTAAAAGGATTCTCTGCCCCTTCAGGCCTCCTCGGTCCAGAAAGTCCCGTGGCCCAGCCAGGCTGAGCCACGTGGGTCTCTCAGCCCCATCTCAGGCTGTGACCTGGCCTGGGCCGTGCCCACAGCTTGACCTCTGACCCTGGTAGCAGGGATGCAGCGGCCCTTGTTCCACTGTTTCTGGCCATGGTTAAACCAGTTGGGATCCCCTGGGACCCATCACCACCTCCCAAGATGTAGGAGACCCTTCCTTACAGCCCAGGAGTCTTTGAGTCCATGCCCCCAGCCTACCTTTGTCACACTCTACCCCACCCTCAGACCCACCATGATTTTTGCTTTATTTAGTAATGTATTCTGGCTTCTAGGTGAGGAGTCTGCAGTAAGCACACCCCATGCCAAGGGCTCTTCAGACCCAAGGACTGGTGTGAGGGGCCCAGGTGCTTCTTGGCCAAGCAGAACATCTTAGCATGGCCACCTTGGGCCACTGACAGATCTTCCTACGTTAAATTTGCACTTGCGTGTTCAGCTTTGAATAAACATATGGTTGCAGCCACACTGGTGCCTGTGCCCTGTGACTGGGGATATGAGAGTCTGGTGGGTGTCTGGCACTGCCCCTGACACAGAAGGTCTCTCCCCCTTTTCTGCCCAGGAATTCAGAGCTTTGCTGAAACTCAAACCCACAGTGTCTTGTGTTCTCTTGAGCAGACCAGTAACCCAGTCAAAAAGAAATCCATTCCTTTAAAAAAAAAAAAAAAATGAGTTGGTGGGTATGGTCCAAGAGTTAGAATGTCAGCTCCCATACTGAAAAGTCTCGGGTTCAATTCCCGGTCAAGGGCATGTAACTGGGTTCCAGGTTCAATCCCTAGCCCCTGTCAGGGTGCATGCAGGAGACAACCAAAGGATCTCTCTGTCTCTCTCTGTCTCTCCTCTCACTCTCTCTCTCTCTCTCTCTCTCTCTCTCTCTCTCTCTCTCTGTCTGTCTGTCTTTCTCCCCCTCCCTCCCTCCCTTCCACTCTCTCTAAAAAAAAGCAATGGAAAAAAATATCCTCTGGTGAGGATTAACAAAAAAACAAACAAAAAATCAGACTGTGGTTGAATGTCTGTGGTTGAATGTGTGACATGTGTTGGATGCGTGACATCAGCTCCTGGGGAAGCCCTGCTTCCTTGTGTGTGCCCTGGAGCCCTGCGCTCATGTCACTTCATGCCTCTCCCTGTCCCTTTCCATTTCCCTTGGGGTCCTGCTTGCCACGCACTATGGAGCCCATGCCCACCAAGCCTCCCGAGTTTCAGCCTTGCATAGGGACACCTCTGAGCAATAGGTTCTGGGCTGCCAGGCCCCCAGCCCAGCCCCACTCAGGTGGGTCCCACCCACACTAGGAGTGTCCTCTTAGTCTGTGGTGATTGGCATTCACTCACTGGCCAGGTGGCCTGAAATGCTGGCTCCATACCCAGCTCCTACCCTGCAGCCCACCTGGGCAGAGTCCCCTGCGCTATCCCTGTCTCAGTCCTGAACACTCCAGAACTTGTACATCCAGGGCCCCCACTTTGGGATCCTACCCCAGAATCCCTCATCATCTGCCCCATCACAACTTCCTCCAAGACCCCAAAGCCTCCTGCCCGCAGGGACCCCAGGTAGACCTGTCCTGCCTAACCCTCATTCCTGTCCCCATGACAGAGGTGCTCTTGACCAGTCAACCTCTGCCCTCCTCCCTGCCTCCTTACCCAGCCACTTCCACATTTCCCGCTACTAGTTCCTCCTTGTACGTCAGAGTCACTGAACAGGTGGCTCCTCCTCACTTCCTCCTCCTTGGGGATCAACGTACTGTCCTGCCCAGGGTTCCATACTCCAGGACCCTCTCTGGCCAAGGACAGCCCATCAGTGGATCTCAGCCCACTACTCAGAACCAGGTTAGTCCACTGGGACCAGGTTCTCCCATCTCCCAGGAGGGTGGGGTGCACAGGCCCATCACCCATTTATCCTTGGACAGGCAGTCATTCTCCCACCCTTCCCATTCCCACACCCTCCCAGCCTCATTCCTAGGGCTCCTGGTTCCCAGCCAGGCCGCCAGGCCAGTGTACAGCTACAATGCATGGCTGGCCCACGCCTAAGCTTCCATTAAATATTTTCTGGCCATATCCTGCCGAGAAAGCAGCTGGTGTGTGTGTGTGTGTGTGTGTGTGTGTGTGTGTGTGTGTGTGTGTGTGTGTGTGGAAGCGAAGGGGCTAGGTTCCGGGGCCTCAGACAAGACCTGCCTTGCTTCAGAGCCCATGTGGAGGGCAGCCCAGGTCTGGTGGGGAGGAGGTCCAGGCAGAGCTCCAGGCTAGTCACCACCTTCACCAACCCACTGTTCCCCTCTAGGCCCCATCCACCAGACTGAGATTTTTTAAAAAAACAAAACAAAAAAAGCCAAACAATTCCCTGCCTGTCCTGTTTCCTGGGAAATTAGATGTGAAATGGCTTTGGGAAAGGTTAAGGGCCCTCTACCCGCGTTAGAGGTCCCTAAGGGTGGGAGAGAGCAACAGATGGAGGCACTCCCTGGCAGGCCACAGGACTGCGGGCGGTAAGGCTGCAGTGAGGGCAGGGAAAAGCTGATATGCCTAGAGGCTGAGGGCTGGGGGCAGGAGGGAGGAGAGGAGAGAAGGGGCTGGGGCAAGCACTTCACTTCCATACTTGTTTACATGTGCTGAAGCCTTCCCTCTCGTCTCAGACCCCTTCCTGCCTGCTGGTCCTCCACCTCTTCTGGGTCAGCCCACAAAGGCCAGCCAGCAGGGTCTTTGTTTTCTTAGCCAGGCTGGTCTCTGCCCTAACCTAAGGTCTGGTTCAGGGGCTGTGTGGGCTGCGGACGGGGCGGGACAGGGACGGGGAGAAGTGAGGGCCCACTCTCGCCGCCCCTGCCCTAGCCTCCGGCGATGCAGGCGGCCGGGGGCGGGAGCGCGGGGGCGGGGCGCTCGCCCTCGGGATTTAGGAGAAGTAGACGTCAACTTCCCGGGCTGTGACATCTGCGCCTCCTCGGGGCTCCCATTGTCCCGAAGGCTGAGGGTCTAAGGCAGGAGCGACCTCCGCCGGTTGCCTGTCACCAAGGGGCGTCCACGTCCCAGAGGCCCCGCCAGGCAGGCCACCCACCCGGCCCCCACTCGCCACGCTCCCGGAGCCACCACTCGGCGCTCCGAGGGACGCTTCCACGCCGGGGAGATGCAGACGCCTGGCCTGGGGCCGGCTCCGTGAGACGAGGCGGTCGCGGACTCTCGCCGCAAACGGGACGGCCGCAGGCCCTTTCCTGACCCCTCTGGGCCCCAGGACCCCGCCGCCCGCCACTGCCACCGCCCCAAGTAAGTGAGCACCAGCCACGGGTACCGCTCCGGCTTCGCCCGGGGCTGGGGGCGCGGTGGGGGCGAGGCTGGGGGCGGGACCGCGCCGGGGGCGGGGCCAGGGAGGCTGGAGCGGCGGGGCCACTCCGGGGGGCGGGGCCTGGGCGGGGCCGGGGGTGAGGCTGGAGGGGGGCCCGCGCCGGGGGCGGGTCAGGGGCGGGGCCTGGGAGGCTGTAGGGGGCGGGGTCTGCGCCGGGGGCGGGGCCGGGGAGGCGGGCGGGGGGGCAGAGCCGGAGCGGGCGGGGCGCGGGGCGAGGAGCTGGGCTCCGAGTGCGCGGGGCTTGGCCGCCGGGAGATCCGAGCAGAGGCCGCGCTGGGCCCGAGAGGAGCGCACGAGCCGTGGAGGTTGTGGACGAGGGAGGGAGGAGCCACCGCCAGCGCCGGCTGCCGCCCGGAGGGAGCAGACAACCGCCGCAGGCCATGAGCCGCGGGGCCCCGGGAGCCCGACCGCGGTCCGGGCAGCGCTCCGCCGGCGCCCCGGCCCGCCCGGCCGCAGCTGCGCGCCTGTAGGTACGGCCTGCTCGTCCTCAGTTCCCTCGCCCCCCGTGCGTCACCCGGACCCCAGGGCTCCCTGAGGACGCGCGTGTGTGTGAGCGCCGCTGCCCCGAGGAGCGCGGCCGCACGCGCCCCGGTCCGCGTGTGTAGTCTTTGTGTGCGCGGGTGGGAGGGAGCGCGACGGAGGAGATGCGCCCCCTGCGGGGATCGGCTCCTCGACCCCCATCCCGGACGAGCGGGAGTAACGGGAGGGGCCGAGCCGCCTCCGGAGCAGCTGCGCCTCCGCCCCCTCCTAGGGCCCGGGCCAGCGGGCGGGGTTGGGGGGCCGGGAGGAGGGCAGCGGCCCCCTAGAGGAGGGTCCCTGGCGGGGCGGAGGGCGCCCGGCCTTTTCCTTGGGCTGTGGGGGCGGGGAGGGCCAGCCTGGAGTGAGGGTGTCCCACCGGAGGGACACCTTCCAGACCACAGTGGCGGCCGGCACGCCCTCCATTCGGCCCAGGCCTTCTTTCTCATGGTCCCGGTTCTCGACCCGCCCACCCCGGGAGCTCTTGGCCGCCCGGGATAGTGGGGGGGACCGCTGAGGGTGCCCGAGGCCGGCGCCTTTAAGAAGGGGCGGTTCGTGCCCTCCATTCAGGCCTTTTGGCCTCGGCCATTGATGAACCTGCGGGCTGCGCGGGGCCCGGAACCGCGCCAGCCCGTCCGCCGAGGCAGGCTGAGGCAGGGACCGTCCTGCCCAGCAGCCCACGGAGTGAGATCTTCAGGGGGAGACGTGCACAGGGACTGGCCCCCGGGGAGCTGCGCGGGGGGCAGGGGGTGAAGGGGACTGGGCATCAGCAGTGACTGTGAACATGCTAAACCAGAATCTGTGCTGACACCGAGCTGGTGCAGGGGAGAGCCCCTGGGTCTGGAGTCAAATCCAGGTTGGACCCTACCCCTGACCTTTGAGCCTCCATTATCTCTTCTGTACAACGGGAATGGTGCTGCCTGCATCCTCACTGGGTGACCAGCAAGAACTGCCCCCTGCAACACAGTATGAGGTGAATGGGCACCTCTGCCAGGGCAGGAGGAGCAGGGGCGGTTATCCTAAGAGGCTTTAGCTGGCTCTGTCGGGGGTGTGATATGAATCCCGTTGTAGTCTGCACCCCACTTTGAACAAATCTCTTCCCTCCCAGCCACCCTGCTCCATCCAGAAGGCCATTGGTTGGGGACTGACCTAGAACCTCTCAGCTCTAGGGACTTCGAGAGCGGCCAGGCGGTGCGGGAGGCTGGTGTGGGTCAGAGCATTTGCTAGGGTCTCAAAGGCAGTTTCCCACAAGCTGCTTTCTTCTACTCTCACCCTGAGGCGTGGGTGACGGTGGGCAAGAGTTCCGGAGCCGGCTAGTTGAATAGCTCTAAGTAATGGAGAGTTAAGGCATTGCTTCTTATCCTTATGGTGCAAAATCTGTCTAAAATTTCTGAACCCTCCTCCCTAGTTAGTGGGTCTCCCTTGCACTCACACCCAAAGGTGGGCTTTGCTAGGGAGTGTCGGAGGGAAGATACCCACCCCCACCCCCCGCCAAGGCTGAGCATTTGGTTTCAAGAGGACTCCTGCCTGGCTAAGGGCACCATGCTGTTTCTCATGTCATCTCTACAACAGCCCTGTGGGTTTTGTACTATTATTATCCTCATTGTACAGAAGGCAAGAGATTCAAGGAGGTGAAATGACTTGCCCAAAGTCACTCAACCAAAAAGCCAGGCCTCCAAACCACTTCTCTCTGACAAGAGCCTGGTTCTTACCTCTCGCACTGTCTACCTACCCTGGATTGCAGGGAGTTGGGGGTTTAGGTGTCTCATGGCTGCTGGTCCCGTCTGGAAGCCTAGGTCACTTTCGGTACCTTACTGTCCCCATGGGCCCTGGAAGCGTGGTGGCAGCTTTGGACTCTGGGGAAGTTTCTCTTCCCCCCTTACCTAATTGGGTCTGTTTTTATGGCTGTACTCTGTCCCAGGGGAGAGCAGATGTGACTTCTCAACATCTGGAGGAGGTCACATCCCGCACCTATGGCATCCGTATGTGGGAGTCCAGCATCTTTTGGTTCCACTTGGTGAAGCAGGGTTTGGGCTCTATTCGCCTGGTACCTCCAATCCTCTGTATGTCGGGCCCACCTGGGTCCTGTGGTGGGCATAACACTCATCTGGTCTGGTGAAGGCAGGCCACAGTGATGTAGCCTTGTGGAGGGGTTGGGGTGAGGGAAGTGGAGGCAGGGACAGTATAAAGAGGGCGTTCTGAAGGCCTCTGTGGACTTGGAGCCTGCCAGCTGTTTGGGTAGAGAAGTGGAGCAGGTGGGGCAATGGGTACTGAAAGACTCTGAGCTGAGGACAAGCAGGGGCTGGAGGAAGAGGATGTGTTAGAACTTGGATGTGGAGAGTTTGAGGTGCTGGGTATCAACCAGGCAGGGAGTTTGATTGCTCAGAAAAAGGCTCAGGGAACCTTTACAAGCATCCACAATACCCAGAGTTCTGGGACGTTCAGAACCCAGGGGAGCCATGGTACATGTGTCAGGAAAAAGTCAGAAGGCAGACTGGTGGGCTGAGGGGTAGGGGTTGGGAATGGATTCTGCAAGTTTGGGGGGCTGAGTCAGGGGCTAGGGAGGTCTGGGAGGAGTATGAATCAAGGCCAAAGTGAGATCCATGACACTGGGAGAGAGGGAGAGGCTGCAAGGCTCAGGCCAAGGCTGGAGAGGGAGTGCCTCTGCTCTGCAGCCCCAGGGGGGCAAGGCTAGTGCAGCTAGAGCCATGCCAGCGGCTCTCCATCTGCATAGCCTGCCCAGGAACTGTCCAGCACCAGGTGCTCCTGAAGGAAGATGGGATTTCCTCCTAAGCCCCCAGGCCCTGGTGCAGCTTATTGTCCTGAACCCCACTAGTGCTTATATTACATCATATTCCTGCAGGGCCCAGCTCTGGACTGTCCTGCCTGTCAGAGTGCCCTCTCCTCTGAGGCTAGACATCTCTATTCCTGAGTCGGGGGCTAGGTAACCCAATTGTGTCCTCAGAGGGAGAGCTCTCGGGGCTCTGTTTGGACTAGCATCTGCTACAGAAGGGGCAGATCTGAACCTGGCTCCATTCCCCTCTCATCTGTCTGTGACCCTGGACCTACCAGCATAGCTCCTGACACACAGTGGGTGCCCAGTGTAAATCCAGAACCCTCTCTTCCTGGCATGGAAGATGTGAGAGGAAAGGGGCTTTAAACAGGGGCATAGCCAATTAGATGTGCGTTCTAGCAAGATGGCCTTGGCTACACTATGGAGCCTGGATGTGTCAGGGGATGGGGGTGAGGAGGCAATATATGCAGAGATGAGGCCTCTGCGACCCTCTGCCCAGAGCAATGGCCGGAAAAGAGGGAATGAATGCGAGACATTTAGGAACTAGAAGCAGAACTTTATTTTTAAACAAATTACTTATTTGATCCTCATGACAGCCCTTTGATAACAGTCAGTGCTGGTATCACCCTCTGGTTTTTTTTTGGTTTGTTTGTTTTTTATTACATCACCCTCTGTTTTAACAGATGAGGAAAGGGAAGCCCCAGGAAGCTGAGTCACATACCCACGGTGACACAGTAGGAAGCAGAGGAGCTAGGGTTCAAACCCAGGAGGTCTGGCTCTAGATTCCAGGCTTTTCACCACTTCACTGTCCTCGTGTGTCAAGTGACCAGAGGTGGAGATAGGGAGACAGCAGGCAGTGGCCCCTCTGACGGGAACATCTGTTGGATGCAGCTGTGGGGCCCCCTAGGATTGGAAGTGTGCAGGTCCAAGCCAGCACGGCCTGTCCAGGTTCGAGGTGTCAGTGAAAGCTAGAGGGCTTCCACTCGCGCAGTGACAAAGGCTGGGGGTCCTGTGAAAGGTGTGAGGGTACACTGGGCACAGAGCTGCTCTCCCAGCTTTTAGCAGCTGCCTCCTCAGCATGGCCTTGGACCAGGAGTAATCTGTGTGGTTGGGCAGGATGGTCCTACTTCACAGCCAGGGAAACTGATGCTCAGGAAAGCGGGGACCCCTGCGTGCCCCCTCCCACTCACCCATACAGAGGCAAAGTCCCAAGGCCTTTCACCTGTCCCAGCCGCTCGTCAGAGAGTCCTCCCACA